>JBAMJV010009703.1:0-2500 GCA_037951105.1 Echinarachnius parma
CAGTCTGATACGTTGCCTCCAGTTGCCCCAAGCCCCCAACCTCCCCCCCCCCCCCACACTTCCCTTTCCCCGCCAATGGGGGGGGGGGGGGGGGCTGTGTGAGGGGGTGCCTTCTCAGTCTGATACGTTGCCTCCAGTAGCCCCCAAGCCCCCCTCCCCATTCCTTTTCCCCGCCAATGGGGGGGGGGGGGGGGGGGGGGGGCTGTGTGAGGGGGTGCCTTCTCAGTCTGATACGTTGCCTCCAGTTTCCCCCAAGCCCCCTCCCCCCCCCCCCCCACTTCCCTTTCCCCGCCAATGGGGGGGGGGGGGGGGGCTGTGTGAGGGGGTGCCTTCTCAGTCTGATACGTTGCCTCCAGTTTCCCCCAAGCCCCCTCCCCCCCCCCCCCCCACTTCCCTTTCCCCGCCAATGGGGGGGGGGGGGGGGGGCTGTGTGAGGGGGTGCCTTCTCAGTCTGATACGTTGCCTCCAGTTTCCCCCAAGCCCCCTCCCCCCCCCCCCCCCCCACTTCCCTTTCCCCGCCAATGGGGGGGGGGGGGGGGGGCTGTGTGAGGGGGTGCCTTCTCAGTCTGATACGTTGCCTCCAGTAGCCCCCAAGCCCCCTCCCATTCCTTTTCCCCGCAAATGGGGGGGGGGGGGGGGGGGGGGGCTGTGTGAGGGGGTGCCTTCTCAGTCTGATACGTTGCCTCCAGTAGCCCCCAAGCCCCCTCCCCTTCCCCCGCCAATACAAAATCTTGCCATCTGCTTAGTTGCCCCCATCCTAATTTTGAAATCCCCGACCACCACAGTAGCTGTTATTCAATTTACATTATTTTCCACTTTAAAATCTCATTGTGTTGTTGATTATGTCACTACCATTCCGCCAATGAAGAAAACAAATAAACATATTACTATAATTAAGAACAATGAAGCCAAATACACAAACAAATTATCAGAAGTCCCATATTGATATTACCAATCGAAAGTTCAAACAAACACAAACAATCAATTAGTTCATAATGTATTATATTCCCATACATTTCCTGGACCAATGACCTCTTGCGTTGAATTACTAACTCTCGCAGTTTATTAAAGGGATAGTTCAGTTTTGGTATAGAGGGCGCTACAAGAAATAATTGTTTTGTGAGGTAATGAAAATTTAAGTGTCAAATTTGAAAGAGAGTCAATGTAGGGCCTAAATTTTCGATCCTAGCAGAAATTTGAAAGATCATACAATTTTACTGTCAGAAAAACACTTTATTTGATCAAAATCGGTTCAGAAACAGCTGAAATATCAATCCGATCGGAATAAATGTGGGATCCCACATTTATTCGATGAAAAAAAAAAACGTACATAAAATGCTAACGCTTTTCCCTTTTTACAACATTTACAAAAGAGGTTTTTAAATAGTTGTTGATGATCATTATTAAGAAAACATCTCATGCATAATTTTGGTTTTAATGGTTGAAACCAATGCATTTTTGAGAGCGCCCTCTTGTGTTTTAACGGCACTTTAACAAATTGATAACAGGCTTTTTACTTAGTCGTTTGTAATTTGTTATACCTTGTACCTTGCATGGTGGAGTTATAGTCTAGTAGTTTGTAATGTTATGGGGTAGGTTTTGGTTACTAAAATTCAGTTTTACCAAAACTGTACTATCCCTGTAATAGTCATAATTTTGGTTTTAATGGTTGAAACCAATGCAATTTTTGAGAGCGCCCTCTTGTGTTTTACGGCACTTTAACAAATTGATAACAGGCTTTTTACTTAGTCGTTTGTAATTTGTTATACCTTGCATGGTGGAGTTATAGTCTAGTAGTTTGTAATGTTATGGGGTAGGTTTTGGTTACTAAAATTCAGTTTTACCAAACTGTACTATCCCTGTAATAGTCAACCTGTAAATCGATGAGATAACTTTGGCATACGGTATGTATATTGGTTCGAATAATATCACCTTAAAGGGGTAGTTTAGTTTTGGTAAAGAGGGCGCTGCACATCACAATTTTTTTGTGAGGTAATGAAAAACTGAGTGTCGAATTTTAGAGAACATGCAATTTTAATGGCAGAATAAACTTTATTTGGTCAAAATCGGTCCAGAAACGGCTGAAATATCAATAAATATATCTGATCTTATAATTATTTGGGGCCCAAATAATTAAATGAATTTTTCAAAAAATTAAAAAAATGCATACACTTTTCAAAAATTTTCAAAAGCGTTTTTTAAATAGTTGTTGATGATCTCTCTATTTAATCATGATTTCAATAAAACAGCACATGCATACTTTTGTATGAAAAATGGTTAAAACCGATGCCTTTTTAGAGAGCGCCCTCTTGTGTGTTAGTGGCTCTTTTTGAATGATAATGGGCTTTTTACTTAGTCGTTTGTAATTTTGTATACCTTTCGAGCATGGTGGAGTTATAACTCTTAGTTTATAATGTTACTGTCCAGGTTTGGTTACTAAAGTTTAGCCTTACCAAAACTGTAGCCTACTACCCCTTTAATTTTACATAATATTAAATGT
>JBAMJV010009703.1:10000-32827 GCA_037951105.1 Echinarachnius parma
ATTGAATGCTATCACTGGGTCGGTGTCGATGGTACTGTAGGGCCCCTTTGCAGAAAAGGATACAATCGATTGTAAGTTACAATATTGATTGTAAGTCAGAAAATTTGCGCGTTTCAACCAATCAGATTTGCGCATTTAGAATACATGATCTGACTTTAAATACAATCAATTGCAACTTACAATCGATGGCATCTATTTCTGCAACGGGGCCCAGGAGAGTGGCGTAGCCAGACAATCCTGGCATTTTGGGGAGGAGGGGGAGGGGCAGGGGCAAAAGGGGGGGGGGGGGGCAATAATTTCCAGGATGGGTCCGCCGATTCTCCCTAAAAATCTGTCTTCAATAGTTTCCTTAAAGGGATAGTTGAGTTCTGGTAAGGAGAGTACAGTTTTAGTGAAACTGAATTTTAGTAACCAAAACCTGCATCATTACATTACAAACTAATAGTTATAACTAGAAAGGAACACAAAATTACAAATGACGTAGTAAAGATCATGTTATCATTAAAAAATAGCCGTTAAAACGTAAGAGGGCGCTCTCTAAACACTCATCGGTTTCAACCATTTTGAATAAAATATTGTGCATGTGATGCTTTGTTGAAATAGTGATTAGATAGAGAAATAACCAACAACTATTTAAATACCTATTTTGTAACTTTTTTGAAAAGAGGAAGCATTTTTTTGAATTTTTAACGGCTGGTTCAAAATTCTCTAATAAACCCGGGGCCCCGGGTTTATTACAAATTGTTATATTTCAGCCGTTTCTGAACCGATTTTGATCAAACAAAGATGATTTTATTGTTTAAATATTATGCTTTTTCAAATTTTACACTCAGTTTTTCATTACCTCACAAACCAATTAAGTAGTCTAGCGCCCTCTCTACCAAAACTCAACTTTCCCTTTAAAGGAAGCAAAACATATTGTTAGACATTCACATTATTTGTCATTACTTGTATATAATTAGTAAGTGTTTTGTTGCTAGAAAACTTGAAATTGAACTAGACGCTTAATCCAAGCAAAAGACATGTCAAGTAAAGTTTGCACCCATGATTATAATGCTGTACAAAGTTCATACAAATCACTCTGGTAACACCGGTCTAAGTTATATACCATTATGATAATTATAACATAAAACAGTAAGTAACGTAATCTTTCGAAGAACAATGTATTCCGTTACAGAAGAAACGCATGTTACACATCCGGGTCTTGCACGTGACGTCATTCTGATGTAGACCCAGTGAGCTAGACTTTATTTTGTTTATAACAATCTGACAATAAAACGATTTATCGATTCCTCCGTTATACTTTGTGACATTATCCACCAGTGCTAGTCCGGACTCGAGACTGCTTTTGATGGTCTCGTAACTCGGACTCGGAGCCGAGTCACAATGTAAACCAAATGGGAACATGCTATTTTATTGGGGACTCAGACTCGGAACTTGTGGACTCGATTGCAATACTGTACAACCCTGTTATCCACGTCAACGTTTCTAGTTATCTTGTTGAATTTGTTGTTTAATTTCGACTTTGACTAATATTTAGACCAAAATGTGCAACTATGCTGCCTTTTAATTTGGTAGTTTAGCAATATCTTCTCATATTCGAGGCTGTATAATGTGTTTATTTGCAAATTTACAAGCCCCGACCATTACTCAAGCATATAATTAGTTAACTATAATAAGCATGCATATCTCTATAATTCATGTAAAGTAATATACAAGTAAGATAATTTAAATTTGTCCCAGTTTCAATTAAAATTTGATCCCACTAAACTAAAAGTTTATAAGCACATTTTGTTTACAAATATGATTATAATACTGTACAAAGTTCATACATATCACGGAAACGCCTGTTTATTACCATTCTAATTACATAAAACAGTAAGTAAGTAACGTAATCATGCGAAGAACAATGTATCCCTTTACAGAAGGAATATGCAATATAATATACATCCGGGTGTTGCACGTGACGTCATTCTGAGACCTAGTGAACTAGACTTTATCATGATTATAAAACGGTATTTAAATGTCTTTGTTATATACTCTATTACACTATCCACGTCAACATATCTTATTCTCTTGTTAAGTATTATACTTATCAAGAGAATAGGAGATGTTGACGTGGATAATCAATTTCATTATAATAAATAAATGAAATTGATCAATTATTAGACAATAAAAACAAATAGAATGAATTCAAGTATTATCTACAAAATAAACTCACACATCGTCATTATCAACTAAGGCTAAGTCATTATATTTAAAAATATGAAACAATAGTTGTGTTATCTGTCGCACTAGAATGTTATGAAACCTATTTTTTATGAAACCAAGCATTACTTTCATGATGTCATTATGTGGCAACCTGAACTTTTCCTTCAACCGTACCTCGTGACTTAATCATGACTTCTAATTAAAGCACTTTAGCCCGTTATTTACCACAAACGCTGACGAACGATTGTTTATAAATCCATTTTCTGTTGTTGAGTGAACATGCAAAGTTCATTCGGTCAATTATGAGCCAGCTGAACTTGTTATTTCAATTCAAACAATTAAATAGAGAACAGTTCTCTCACCCATTAACTTTGAGCAGTAATGTTATTTTACATCACGAAATAATTCATATTGTTTGTTAGATCATCAATACATCATTATGCTTTATCGTGCCATGATCATGGTGATGTCTGATGACTGAAAGTTGAACTATTGTTTCTAAAAAAAAATGTCATTCACCTTCTTTAAAGGGATCAACATAACATTGCCAACATTCTGAAACAAATTAATTATTACTTTGAACTCTTGCGGTTCTCATATATACATGGTTGGATTTGTATACCGATCGAAGCATGGAAAATGGATTTAGTTTCCGAATATCTCTTTCGTTATAATTATAAAGATATTCATGATTTAAGTTTTCGGATTTAGCAATTGAACTCCATGGGAGAATTTTAAATGTGTACAATGTTAGTGCAATGATCGAGTTTGCAATATCAATTTCAAATATCAATTTCGCATGTTCGCTCATTACTCGGTCATGTGACACCATGGAATGTTCACATATCACTTAGTGGACACATCAAATCATTCAACTACATACTTATTGTAACTATCATCCCTTCGTCAGTATTTTCACATGCATGTGAACTAAGTTACTAGGATTACTAGATCACTTTAAGCAAAACAGAGGTAGAAAGAGCGTGTGACTTGTAACTATTGGGAATTTGGGATGCATAAAATGATTGACAAATTAAACCCTCATCTTGAACCGGACCGTGATATTGATACGACCATCCAGTTCACGACTTGTCTTAAAGGGATAGTTGAGTTCTGGTAAGGAGAGTACAGTTTTGGTGAAATTGAATTTTAGTAACCAAAACCTGCATCATTACATTACAAACTAATAGTTATAACTAGAAAGGAACACAAAATTACAAATGACGTAGTAAAGATCATGTTATCATTAAAAAAGAGCCGTTAAAACGTAAGAGGGCGTTCTCTAAACACTCATCGGTTTCAACCATTTTGAATAAAATATTGTGCATGTGATGCTTTGTTGAAATAGTGATTAAATATAGAAATAACCAACAACTATGTAAATACCTATTTTGTAACTTTTTGAAAAGAGGAAGCATTTTTTTTTTTTTTTTTAACGGCTGGTTCAAAATTCTCTAATAAACCTGGGGCCCCAGGTTTATTACAAACTAGCAAATTACCCGTCACCAGATCTTTAAGTGAGATATTTTGAATGTTGTATTTTTGTAACTCTTTATTTTTTGTATATGTCCAAGTGTAAAAAAAACATGGTTATAATGACTTATATGGAAACAATTATTATTAAGGTAAAACATTGTTAGTTAAATAAGTTATAGGAGTTTATCAGTGTACTATTAACAGTTAAGTCAGCATTTCGTCAAGTTCAGCACCAGTCACTAAACATACGTACAGTATGCAGATTCATCATAACAATGGGCAGCATGCAGGCAATGAGCAAGGAGGGGGGTGGGGGGGGGGGGCGGGGCAGTGTGAGTAAGTGATGGGTTTAGTGGGTACTGGACCTATTTGACAAAGTAACACATATAGTGTTCAATTTAGGTTAACATGATAAAGTAGCAGCTGTAAAAGTATTATTATTGTTAGTAGTAGTAGTAGTAGTAGTATAGAGTAGTATAGTAGAAGTAGTAGCAGTAGTAATAGTAGTAGAAGTAGTAATTGTAGTAGTAGTAGTAGTAGTAGTAGTAGTAGTAGTAGTAGTAGTAGTAGTCATATAGGCGTACCGGGGGGGGGGGGAGGAGGGGGTTGGGGGGTTAAACCCCCCCCCCCCCCCCCCCTTTGACCAAAAAATGACTGTTTTGGGGGGTTTGAACCCCCACCCCTTTTTCAAATTTGAACTGGTCTCGAGACCAAATTTTAGCGGTCTCTACCGTCATTTTTTATGGTCTCGGCCTCGAAAAGTGCAAAAAACCGTGGTCTCGGCCTCAAAAATGTCGGAAATTGTTGGTCTTGGCTTCGAAAATTTTCTACGACTACACCCCCCCCCCCCCCTTCTCTCTACCGTCATTTTTGATGGTCTCAGCCTCGAAAAATGCGAAAAAACGTGGTCTCGGCCTCGAAAATGTCTGAAATTTTTGGTCTTGGCTTCAAAAATTGTCTACGACTACACCCCC
Source organism: Echinarachnius parma (assembly GCA_037951105.1). NCBI lineage: Eukaryota > Metazoa > Echinodermata > Echinoidea > Clypeasteroida > Echinarachniidae > Echinarachnius > Echinarachnius parma. The sequence goes on from JBAMJV010009703.1 coordinate 14,662, forward strand.
CCCCCCCCCCCCCCCCAGCTTACCGGATTCTCAACCACTTGGTCTTGGTCCCAATTCGTGGTCTCGAAAATTTTGAATGTACTTGGTCTCGGTTTCGAAAAATTTCTACGACTACCCCCCCCCCCCCCCCCCCCCCTGACAGAATTTTTTTTTTGAAGAAACATTTTAGCGGTCTTGACCGTCATTATCGATGGTGTCGGTGGCCTCGAAAAGTGCGAAGAACCGTGGTCTCGGCCTCGAAAATGTCAAAAAGTTTTGGTGTCGGCTTGGAAAATTGTCTACGACTACCTCGCACCCCCCCCCCCCCCCCCCCCCCCGTTTACAGGATTCTGAACCAATGGGTCTTGGTCTCGGTCAACATTTGGGACCAGACCTGGTCTCGGTCTCGAAAATGTCGAAAATTCTCGGTCTCGGCTTCTAAAATGTTTCTTCGACTACCCCCCTCTCCTCCCGCTTACAGGATTCTCAACCAATTAAATCTTGGCCTCGGCGGCGAAAATTTGGGACTGGACCTGGACTTGGTCTCAAAATGTCGACAAATTCTTCAAAGATCGTCTGAGCTGCATGCCCGTGATATGTGAGACAGAACTCGACTGATGTCTGGCTTGTCGCATATGATGTCTGGCTTGTCAAATTGCACGTGTAGCGTGTGCACATCCTGGCGTGGTGCAGCATGGCCGTACGCAGTACCGTAATAGCTAGTCATATTGATCCCATTTAATGGACCAGCGAAATTTGTTGATATATCGCGAAATTTAGTTAAAAAGGATCTCGCAACCACTTGCGTACAAACGTCAGATTCATCGCCCAGCAAAAAATATACGCGAAAACAACGTCAGAGCTAAAAATATACGCGGAAACTACCGTAACGGACAAGCAATACCTATGACTCGTTAGATGAAGAATTTTGATGGACACGCCACCCCGTCCTCTTATTATAATATAGATTGTTATATTTATGGATATTTCAGCCGTCTCTGAACCGATTTTGATCAAACAAAGATGATTTTATTATTTAAATATTATGCTCTTTCAAATTTTACACTCAGTTTTTCATTACCTCACAAACAAAAAAAGTAGTCTAGCGCCCTCTCTACCAAAACTCAACTATCCCTTTAATAACATGAATAAGGGTACATGTATATAAGATATAGTCAATTATGTAGCGTGATCGGACTAATTTGGGGCACACAAATGATTGGAGGGCGCACCTTACAGTAAGTTGTTTTTCTTTATATGTTTCACTTATTTTTTGTCAAATATTGGGCCACATGCCCCCCCCCCCCCCGATGCCAAAGACGCGCCACTGGAGAGAGTGTCAGCGATATATTGGCGAGAGCTTTCCTGGTGATTGGGGATGTGGGGGGGGGGGGGGGGGGTGGCATGCTACTTATTAGGGGAAATTGTATGTATTTGTTTAAAATCATTATTTCTGCCCCTTTCATCATAATACATGTATTTTGTTTATACTGTTTTGTAGAAATATTGGGCTGGCATGTGGGGTGCGTACCGCTCAGCTCCCCATAGCATAGCATACGTATGAGCCATTTGAAACTTCATAGAGTAACGAACAACATTCAAAGAACAAATAAAGTATAAATTAGTTCCGACAATTAGTGTCCCCTAAACTTTCACAAGTAATCGGACCACCTTTATTTTACCAAACCACCTTTCAAATAACACATGGTCAACAAACAAAGATATAATTCTAGTTATTATGTAATGAATTCATTAATTCATTAATTCCAGGGACAAAGAACAGCGGACTATCAAACGATTAACATGATTAACGACCATTCCGGAATCGAACAGCAAGTTGCGGCGGAAAGACAAAGTACACAATTCATGCTAAGTGTCCCCTAAACTTTTACATGTAATTGGCTCATCTTTATTTCACCAATTCAAGGTCAAAGTATCGTATGTACGATTCAATTTTCTTCGAATTTTTACGAATTAGGCCATCTGACTGACTTTCGAAAGGATCTTCGAACGGAAACAAGAATCAGAAAAGCGGGTTGTGGTACACCGAATCCGCATTAGATATTCCGTATACAATTTGATATCATATTATTTAATAAGTTAAGAAAATGACAAGCCATCGAACTTATTTAATATAAGAGGTTCAATCATTCAGTAAAGCGGGTTATTTGGCGCTCAAAGTACATGCAGGTTTAGGGTTCCTTACACTTTCGCGCGTAATTTGATCTAAATTTATTTCACAAAATTACCCTCATCTGACATCTAAGTCCAACATGAGATATTTATTTTCAGTAATCATGGTAGTATACATATTGTTTGAGATCGATCGGTGTCCGTTTAATATGATGATTAGATTACCACTTTAAAGGGATCTAGTAACTTTGTTGACATGTGCAAAAAGTGATGAAGGGTTGATGCAATGTATACTGTTGTTATCTCATATGTCCACAGGGTATTGTGTGAAAATTTCAAGTCAAATGGACATTGTATGGCCAAGTAATTAGTGAAAATGCAAAGTGATATTCAGTAACTCACTGCACTCACTTCTGGACCGGAGTTTTTCTTATCTGAATACTTCAATCATACATATCTTTGTAAGGAAAGGGAAATATGAAAAACCGAAACCGGTCCCATGATTTTATTGTTAATACGAATACAACAAGGTATAAGGGGACCGCTAAAATAAAAAAAATTATTTTGAGGATTTGGACAATGTTACTAAGTCCCTTTAAGCCGGATTTACCTGCCCCCACTGTAGTTGAACTTTTACCTGTATTTGTCAGTATTTGAACTCGACTTTATCAACGTAAGTACTATCAAGGCTCTAATATCATCGGTCGATAATATCATCGGTCGATATAAGTGATCGTGTGGTCAAATTGCGCCTACCTAGTAGTAATCATGGGGTTGCGGGTTCGATCCTCAACCGAATCCGCTTGTGATATTTTGTTTCACAGCTGAAATATGCACTGGACATCCAGCGGTTAGCTACACACCAGTGGACATGGTGGTGGGCAAAATGCCATTATACATGCTATATAGCGGGCTATCCTCCCGATCATAACTGTATTATAATGCAACATACTATTTATTATTTTATGATTGTAATATGGACTATGTAACATCTTTGTATATTGTTTAATGATGAATGTTTTGATTATTGTTGTATTTTTTAAATTGGATTCGGAAATAAAAACAAACAAACAAACAATAGCATGTATAGTGCAACAAAATAGGGACTTTCAGAAAAGATGTGTGTGTACATGTCACGAACATTCGGCGCCTTTGATTGTTAAAAACAGATAAATGGCGCGATGCAAGTGCTATACGTCATCATAATTGTCATCATAAGCACCATAATCGTCATAATCATCAGCATCATCATCATCATCGTCATCATCCGCATCATCATCATCGTCATCATCGTCATCATCATCATCATCATCATCATCATCATCATCATCATCATCATCATCATCATCATCGTCATAATCATCATCGTCACCATCATCGTCATCCTCGTCATCGTCATCATCATCATCGTCGTCATCATCATCATCATCATCATCGTCACCATCATCGTCATCATCGTCATCATCATCATTATCATCATCATCATCATCATCATCGCATCAATTCATCATTTTGTGTCCTCAGCAAGGCCTATATTCCTAGTATGCTGCTCCAAACCAACATGACCAAAAGAGTAATGTGTGCCTTTAAGTTGGGTGAGGCAGTATAATTGCCTAACTAGCTTGAAGCGCCTACGGATGTGCATTGGTGGCTGCTCGTCGGATGTATGCCCCCGGGGAGTTAGTATATTGCAATTCAACGTTGTCATTTTTTAACAAAATGCGCATAACAAATTTAATCGTTAACAAATTAAAAAACAAAAGAAATAAAGCACTTGCTTGAATTTTACCCAGTGAACATGGGATAATTATTATAAGCGTCCCATTTCTTCAGTGCTAATGCATCAAACGCTGTACAAAATGGTATTCATTATTATCATTATTGTGGCGCAAAGTACAGGTTCGCAGGGTCCCTTAAACTTTTAGATGTTGAACTATTAATTTGACCCATTTGTATTTCATCGAATCTCCTTGACCCCTTTCAATACGTACAAGTTGAAGAAAGTGAGTATATTATTTCAGTAATAAGATCGACAATTCGTTAAGATGATACCGCGTTGCACGTGTTGAGGGCGGATGTACACGGTTCCCCATGTACACTGTGCATGCCAACTCGCCTTGCACGCCAACATATTCGGGTCCACACGTTCTACGCTCATATCAGTCTGTTTCTGTAAAGTAAACCCATAAATGTTTGTTAGCAAATATTTATGATTAAAAATATAAATAAAACAATATTTTTGAGACATATATTTCTATGATTACTAAAATTATCATTGTATTATATTATCAAATTATAATAATTGGGTGTAGGTTCCCTTTAATATCAAATATGTTCAACAACATGGGCTGATTTAACCGAAAATTGACTGCTTAATTACCCCGAAATGAGCTTTGTCTATCTATACCCATTTGGTGTACTCCTATTTTGTTTACTAAAGAATTAAGAAATTTTGGGGCTTACGATTACGATTAGGGATAAGATGTTGAAGGTTAGGGATTGGGATTAGCGTTATGGTTATGTTTATGGTTAGTATTCAAAGTTGGAGTTCGGGATACTGAAGTTTCAGGCATCATAGTTCCCTCATAGTTATGAAGTAGACTAAATAATATTGAGACATAGACCAAATGAGTGTAGACCAAACCGAACGTAAAATATGACCGATGTGAACGCAGTGGGCTTTTTCGTGTGTATTTTCTTCATTATAAGTGTACTTCCGTCGCACTCAATATGTCGTGTAATATAATTATATCATCTAAAATAATGGCTGTTTGGAATGAAACTTACAAGGTCATCGCACTGACCAACAATCTTGATTGGCAGATCTGGGCCTATTATTATCAGATCACAGAAATAGGCACACATGTTATCAACCCTTCGTCAGTTTTTGCACATAGCAACAAAGTTCGAGGTTCCCTTTAAGGATGTTTTGAAAGTAACCGTCCTTGCTGTCCTAAGCACATGAGCACCCTGGTCATTCAACGTACATAGATAGTACTTGGTCTATATTTCCGCCGCGAACGAACTTGTTCTGATCTTTCTGTTGCACTATAATTAATTATGTGACCTATATTTCATAACAATCATTAAATTTCATATTATGTCTTTGTGACTAACAATCTTGATTGGCAGATCTGGGCCCATATTCATACAAAGCCAGCTAGCTTAGTTTCATGCTAAGTGCATATTGGATAATGTTTGTATGTATTAAACACACGCTATAATTTAGTTGCTAACTAGTGTTAACTTATACTTGGGACCTTAGGCCAAACCAACTATAGTAACCCTAATTGGAGACTATAGGAAAAATGTTTGTAACACACGTTTGTTCCCGTTGAAATGCACTTATCATGGGACTAAGCTAGCGGGGTCTTATGAATACCGTATGGGCCCTGGAGAAATACAATACAACCTGTGTCAGCGGCCACCTCCCTATATAGCAGCCAACCTGCCTATATAGTGGCCACCAAAGTGTTCCCTTGCAGGGAAAGACAATTTTATGGAACCTGTCTATAGTGGTCACCTGTTTACATTGGTCACTTTTCTTGTTTTCCTTAGATGGTCACGATAGAAATGTTCGACTGTACATGTGACTGTTTGGAATAGAAGCGTTGTCATTATGGAATTACAAGGTCATCGCACTGCAGACTATCGATTCGATGTTTATCGGGAGACCTGGAGAAATATTAAAGTAATGCATCAACCATGTCAGCCTCGTAAGATTTTCAAAAAGTGATGTTTGAGACTTCAAAAATATATAATATATACATGTACCAAAGGTGGCTTTGCTTCAAAGGGGTGGCACGGGGGCACGGGGGCGGGGGCACGTGGGGGGGGGGGGGGCACGGTGGCACCCCCAATAATTTGACAAACATAATACAAAAAATTAGAGGAACATTTTTTGAAAAAAATATCAAGTGTGTCCCCAAATAATGTGTGTGCCCCCACCCCCCCCCCCCCCCCAACCCCTAATCAGTCCGACCCCGCTACGTCACGGTATACTCTCCCTGGGAGATTTTAAACTGTGTACAAAGTTTAGTGCAATGAGCTAAGTAAACACCACTTTGCATGTTCGCTAATCAGCCCATTATTTTGGTCATATTACATTCATTTACCATGGAATTTTCACACATCACTCAGGAGACATATTGATATTATCAGATCACAGAAATAGGCACACATGTTATCAACCCTTCGTCAGTTTGTGCACATAGCAAACAAAGTTCGAGGTTCCCTTTAAGGATGTTGTGAAAGTAACCGTCCTTGGCCTAAGCACATGAGCACCCTGGTCATTCAACGTACATAGATAGTACTTGGCAGTGGTGTACCCAGGATTTTTTCAAGGGGGGGGGGGGGGGGGGGGGTTATTTTGTAAAAATGTTCGAAGCCGAGACCAAGCACCTTCACATTTTTCGAGACCGAGACCAAGGCCATTGGTTGATAACCCTCTCAGTGTGGGGGGGGGGGGGGGGGGGGGGGGTGTCCGTAGAAAATGTTCGAAGCCGAGACCAAAATTGTCGAGACCGAGACCAAGGCCATCGGTTGAAAACCCTCTCAGTGTGGGGGGGGGGGGGGGGGGGGTGTCCGTCGACAATTTTCGAAGCCGAGACAAACAAATTCGAGACCGAGACCACGGTCAGTCAACAAAATTTCGAGGTCGAGACCAAGATCATTGGTTGAGAACCCTCTCAGTGGGGGGGGGGGGGGGGGGGGGGGATGTTTGTGGAAAATTTTCAAAGCCGACATTTTCGAGCTCGAGACCAGGATTCTTCGCAAATTTTTGCGGCCGAGACCACCTTGATGATGGTCGAGACCGCTAAAAAGTGGTCTCGAGACCGGCTAAAATTTAAAAAGGGTGGGGGGGGGGGGTTCAAACACCCCAAAGCCCCCCCCCCCCCCCGGGTACGCCTATTGTACTTGGTCTATATTTCCGCCGCGAACGAACTTGTTCTGATCTTTCTGTTGCACTATATGTGACCTATATTTCATATCAATCATTAAGTTTCATATTATGTCTTTGTGTCGTTCTTAATGTGTATGTGATCATATTCCAATGTTGTTGACGACCAAAATGCTTTGTTTGTTTGTGAGTCAACAACTCTCCACGTTTTTGTCTGTTTGTATGTTGCTTGGGCTCTAATATTTGTTTTGTTTTGTTTTGTTTGGGTCGTACTACGTTTACCTAGATAATGGCCCGTATTCACAAAGGAGGTTTGTACAAACCCCGGTTCAAACCGCGGTTTACATCTATGGAATGCCAATTGTAAACTGATGGAGAGAGAATGTAAATTCCTTACTTGTTAACAATATTGATGGTACACATTCTCTCTCCATCAGTTTACAATTGGCATTCCATAGATGTAAACCGCGGTTTGAACCGGGGTTTGTACAAACCTCCTTTGTGAATACGGGCCAATGTCTTTGTATAGTTCTTATTGTGCATCTGATAATATATTCCAATGTTGTTGACACCCACAATGATTCGTTTGTTAGGCAACTTGTTTGTTGCTATGTAACCATGGTAATTAGGGTTTGTTTGGTTTAGTTTAGCTTTTGTTATAATTGTTTTTTATTCAGTAAATATTGTTTGCTTGTTTGTTTGTTTGTTTGTTTGTACGTGTGTATATGTTTTTTAGTTTCTGTATTTGTTTATTTATTTAGTAATGTTTGTTTGCATTTCAGACTGTGTATTATGTGTAATGTGTTTGTTTGTTTGTTGGCTTGCTTGTTTGTCTGTATCGGGGTTTTTTTCTTCAGAGAGTTGTGGCGGTTTCTGCTGGTGCGATCAGTTGTCCATTACAAAAGTTACAAAACAATGATCAAACGGTTATTAAACCGGATACGTTTTCTACATAATATGCCTTGTTAGTATATCAACGGTATCATATTATAATACCGTTGATATAATATCAAACTAACAAGGCAATCAATATTAACGATTGATCATAACAGTTTATGTGAATCATTAAATTCCGTAAGTTAAATGTAAGAAACACATACTTTATCCAAATGATAAGTTTCCAAACATTGTCCTTGGTAATATCATATGTTGTAACAAGATATGCATACATATTATACGGTGTAATATACATATTTGTTTTAATTCAATCTACTATTATTGTTTCGACGGGTGGATTTGTTAAAGGGGTAGTACAGTTTTGGTAAGGCTGAACTTTAGTAACCAAACCTGGACAGTAACATTATAAACTAATAGTTATTACTCCACCATGCTCGAAAGGTATACAAAATTACAAACGACTAAGAAAAAAGCCTGTTATCATTCAAAAAGAGCCATTAAAACACAAGAGGGCGTTTGAAAAGGCATTGGTTTCAACCATTTTCCATACAAAATAATGCATGTGATGTTCTATTGAAATAATGATTAAGTAGATAGATCATCAACAACTATTTAAAAAACGCTTTTGAAAATTTTTGAAAAAGTGTAAGCATTTTTTAAATTTTTTGAAAAAATCATCTAATTATTTGGCCCCCAAATAATTATAAGATCAAATATATTTATTGATATTTCAGCCGTTTCTGGACCGATTTTGACCAAATAAAGTTTATTCTGCCATTAAAATTGCATGTTCTCTCAAATTCGACACTCAGTTTTTCATTATCTCACAAACAAATTGTCATGTGCAGCGCCCTCTCTACCAAAACTAAACTACCCCTTTAAGGTTACATGGATATTTTATAATAAAACAGTTCAACTTAAAGGGATAGCTGAGTTTTGGTATGTAGAGAGTACAGTTTTGGTCTAACTGAATTTTAGTACCAAAAACCTGCACCATTACATGACGCACTAATAGTTATAACTCCACCATGGCATGCACGAAAGGTATAAAAGAAATTACAAACTACTAAGTAAAAAGCCTGTAGCCTAGAGTACAACTATCCCTTTAACATTGCACTTTTAAACAAGGGATTGCTCTAACGCTATAGCAAATAAGACCCATTATTATTAATCAAAACCCTGCAAGCTTAGTTCCGTTCTAAGTCCATTTGAGATGATAGGACTGAGTAATGCCCGGCGCAGACAGAGCCGACTCGACCCGATCCGACTGGTTTTCAGCCTGATTAACTCAGTATGTGCTGCCTCAGGACTCCGGTTTTTCCAGTCAAGTGCCTGTCGGAGGTCATTATAGGCCGATTTAACATGTTGGATCGGCTCCGACTGAGCGAAACTGACTCTAGCCTGACTGAAAACCAGTCGAATCGGGTCGAGTCGGCTCTGTCTGCGCCGGGCTTAATGCAACTGGAGATCCTCCGAGTGATGAGTTGCCAACTACAGTATAGGGTTAAAGGGGTAGTTCAGTTTTGGTTTATTAATAGGGCGCTTCAAGAAATATTTGTTTGGGGAGGTAATGATAGTTAATAGCATGGCACTAGATAGCTGAAGACCCAGATATACTGAATGGACATTTCAGAGCAGTATACAATAATTGGACAAAATAACGTAATTGGGTCAACCCACAAGACCATAAGTGCGTTTTTTGTGCATGTTTATTTGTTTGTTTGCTTGCTTGTTTATTTGTTTGCTTGTGTGTTTGTTGTTATCAGTTTGATGTTTTTTTTTTTTTTTTTTTTTTTTTTTTTTTTTTTTTGGGGGGGGGGGGGGGGGTAAGGTAAGGGGTAAGTTTTTTATTCAGATGAACAAAGTATCGTTTGATTGCCAAATTGTTTGTATCATATACAGGTACAAAGGCGGTCTTACTTTCAAATAAAAGTTTTGTTTTGTATATATAATGCAGTGGTGGCCTTGCTTTAATTACATCGTCAACATTCCATGTATAATTGCCTTCTGCACCAAAACACTTCTCATGTTTAAGGTGGTATCTCACCGGGCTGGAGACTAGTTGGCGACTAGTTGGCGACTCAGTCTCCGCTGGTCGCGGAGACGTCTCCGCGACGTCGCCGCGACGTCGCGACGTCTCCTGGAGACTAGCCGGGTCTCCGGGGAGTCGCGGGAAAATCAAACATGTTCGATTTTCGACCATCAGTCGCGGAGACTAATTTTGTCCGCGCTGGGGAGACGTCGCCGCGACCTACTGGAGACCAAGGCGACTGAGAGGAGACGTTGCGGAGACGTCTCCGCGACACTACTTGACGTTGCTTGACCCACTTTAGAGACCACGTGACTGAGTTCTTTATTATTTGGTACAGTTTGTTCCTGCTCCCATGGATACGTCGCGGAGACGTCTCCGAGACTTCGCCTTGGTGAGATTGCAAACCATTTTCGGGTCTCCCGAGTCGCCGCGACTACCGCGACTGATCAGTCGTGGCAGTCGCGGCGACGTCTCCGCCGGTGAGATACGCACTTTAGTTTCTGTTCCTCAGTTTCATGATGTTCCCATTCTCCATTGTCCCACACGCACGTGCACTCTCAAACTAAATAATCGTTTCCTTTAGAATCATATATCTTAATTAGTACGTGCAAGTTGATCATCATTACTCTGATTTCTTGGTTCAAGGTGACGTTCATGAAACATATATCATTAAGAAACCTTGGCGTGTTTTTACGCTTTGATTTCATAAATGTGCGTTGTTGATCATTCTCTAAGTTTTTACCTTGTTTTTATATCATAGTTACTATGCGATAAGTTCATTATTGCTCTTAATGACAATTTTTCAAGGATGATGTATATAACACATGCAAAGACGTCGTTGGCGCTGTTTATAACCGTTTATTAATTATCGCTTTGATTTCATAAATGTGCGTTGTTGATCTTTAGTGTTGCTTTGTTTTCTTAGTAACTATGCTGAAAGTTCATTGTTATCTTTATGAAATTAAATTTTCAAGGATGACGTACAATAAGACATAATAAGACTTTGTCACATTTTATCGTTTGTTTATTGGCACTTTGATTTTATGAATGTGCGTGTTTGATAAGTGTTGCATTGTATTCATAATTATACCTATGCAATATTTCATTATTATTATCTTTATGAATATGTTCAAGGATGGCGTTCATAAAACATAATAAGACTTCGGCACATTTACCATTTATGTATTGCCAGTGTTGACATAGTAACTGTATAATAATAATAATAATAATAATAATACTAATATGTTCCATGTACATAGCGCCTAAATATGATACAGTTTCATCTCTTAGCGCTGTACACTATTATAACCCTGGTCATAGGATACAATACAAACCAATAAAAACATTGTGTGTACCATCTCCACTCCCTGGGGAGCATTCTTTCCAAGCGGCTCATGGGCATCGAAAAGATCCTTTATCTTTAAGGCTTTCACCTTCTATCGGGTCCCCATTTACTATATACCCCTGGGTAGAGAGCAGCAATATTATTGAAGGACAAACGCGGCGGGCAAAGTTTGAACTCGGGATCTCTCGATTGGAAAGTGCGCGCTCTATCAATCTTGCCACACCACATCCATGCGATACGTTCATTGTAAGAGCTTTCTTCAAGGATAGCCTTATACAGTACTCGTAATAATATCTTCAGAATATTTACCGCTAATTTATCGCCACTTTGAATCTCAGAAGTGCGTTTGCGTGTTGCTTTGTTATCTAAATTATGTGATTAGTTATTAAATTTGTATCTGTATGACAATTTGTCAAGGCCATGACACAAGCGCACATACAAGACTTTGGCAAACTTACAGTTAATTTATTGGTACTAGAATAGTAAAAGTGCGTTTGAGTGCTCTGTTTACATAATGCAAAACTATGCGATATTAAGTTCATTATTACATGTATGACAATTTTTCAAGGATCATAACTTCGTCAATTTATTGGCACTTTTATAAGCTTAGAAGTGCTGCTCTGTTTTTCATAATAAATATTTGATAAGTAAATTGTATCTTTATGAACATTTCTTCAAGGATGACCCGATAGTACACATACTGTAGAAGACTTTGGTAAATTAATTGCTAATTGATTGTCACTTGGTTTTAAATTGGTGTGTATAAGTTGAAAAGAGATGGTTTGATTTCATAATAACCATGCAGTATAAGTTCATTATTGTATATATAAACATTTTTCAAGGATAGTACACTAAAAGTACACATCTTTGATTTGTATACAAGTACGCACTTGAGAAGTGTCACTTGTTCTTGTTGTTATAATAACTTATATGTAAAAAAAAGTTCATTATTATCTGTTTGAACATTTATTTTTTCAAGGATAACCTAATAGTACACATCTTAGACAGAGTTAATACCTCTAATTTATTGACACTTAATTGACCTAATAAAAGTACGTATATACTTGACAAGTGAAAGTTACTTGTTTTCGTAATAACTATGCGATATCAAAGTTCATTCATTATGACATGTATTATTATTTCAGTGTGAAATTTTCTCAAGGACGACGTTCATAAAAGTACCAATCTTTGGCTAAATTACCCGTTTTTTTATTTCCACTTTGATTTCATCAACAAAAAATAGTTGAGAATAGTTGTTTTGTTTTCGTATAATTATAAAAACATTGTTAATGCGAAATATGAGGTGGAATTCGCACGAGAGGGTCATATTTCAGACCGTTACTGCGTAGATAGTGAAACCGAAAATAGAGTTAAATAACCCTCGATATATGATATCTTGATTCAGAAACCCTGGATACATACATTATGACAAAAATCAACATAAATCTATTACAAAGATGTCACGCAATCTGTTGAAATACATTATTAGAAGACATTATTAGAGAGGAAGAGATTACAACGACACCGCGTAAACATTGATAAACAAAGACTTGGTTCATTAGAAAGTTTGCTAAAGGTCGTAGTCGGGCCATGTCAAACTTTTGTCCCTATTGTTTGATTCTGAAATGATTTAAATTCGGTAAGGCAATTGATTTCTTTACAGCATCAACATTCTAATAATTGCTACCCAGCGTATAGCATATAGCCCAAACGTGTACCTGACGCAAGTATGCCAATTTGCATGGGCCCTTGATGTTGATGACATGTCGGGGATGTTCTGGAAAAAACAAATATGACCCCGTGTTCACACACAAAATTTTCAGCCCTTAATCATGACTAAAGAATCAGCAGCTGACTATAGAATCAGCTTCTCATTAAAAATTCCTATGGCAAGCCCTTTGTGTAAAAACTAGATAAACTATGTTTTTCTCAGATACACTCAGTTTTTCTCAGATAAACTCAGTTAATCTCCAGATAAACACAGTTTATCAGAAAACTCAGTTTATCAGTTGATAAACTGAGTTCATCAGTTGATAAACTGAGTTTGTCTGATAATGTGTTTATATGGCAAGCCCTTTGCGTAACAACTAGATAAACCCTGTTTTTCTGAGATAAACTCAGTTTATCACCAGATAGACAGAGTCTATCAACTGATAAACTGAGTTTTTCTGATAAACTGTGTTTATCTGGAGATAAACTGAGTTTATCTGAGAAAAACTGAGTTTATCTGAGAAAACAGAGTGTATCTAGTTTTTACACAAAGGGCTTGCCATTAGTCATGATTCATTAGTCATGATTAAAGGTGTTGTTTGTGAACACGCTGTTGGTTGAATGTGGACGTGGTGTAGCTGCAAGCGCGCACGTTTTTCCAAATCCTAGGATTTCGAAATCGAAACCAGTGTATGCCCATTGAATTGGTCTTTCAACAAGACAATCAGTTATTTACTTTGTTGCTTAAAGGGGTAGTACAGTTTTGGTAAGGCTGAATTTTAGTAACCAAACCTGGACAGTAACATTATAAACTAATATAGTTATAACTCCACCATGCTCGAAAGGTATACAAAATTACAAACGACTAAGTAAAAAGCCCATTATCATTCAAAAAGAGCCATTAAAACACAAGAGGGCGCTTTCTAAAAATGATTAAATAGAGAGATCATCAACAACTAATTGAAAAACGCTTTTGAACATTTTTGAAAAAGTGTATGCATTTTTTAATTTTTTTGAAAAATTCATCTAATTATTTGGGCCCCAAATAATTATAAGATCAGATATATTTATTGATATTTCAGCCGTTTCTCGACCGATTTTGACCAAATAAAGTTTATTATCTGCCATTAAAATTGCATGTTCTCTCAAATTCGACACTCAGTTTTTCATTACCTCACAAACAAAATTGTGATGTGCAGCGCCCTCTCTACCAAAACTTAACTACCCATTTAATTTCCTCTACCCAGGCCTGGTGTATAAATGGGGACCTGGTAGGAGCGGACATTGTATACAATTGTGTACTAAAGTATGCGTCTTATAATTATGTGCTAGAACACATTGCTCCCGAGGGAGTAAAAGGTGCACGCTATGTGCGGATTGATAGTAAGATTGTCTGACATACCGTGCTTTAAATTGTGTGAATTATGTTTTGACTGAAGCAGGGGCGTACATAGCTACACGGGGGTGTGCCCCTCCCCACATATTATTGTCCCTGCCCCTCCATATGTGCCCACCAGGTACCCCCCCCCCCCCCCCCCCCAAAGCTTTGTCCGAACGTGGGCTAATTTTGTCCGAAATATGTTGCTTTTCTCCGAACATGAGGTGGTTTGGGTCGAATAATTGCGATATGATTTCGAAAATCTCGGTTGTGGGAGCCGGGTTGGGGGTAGGGGGGGGGGGGGGGGCATGATTTTAAGCCCCATATACCGTCTCCGCCTACTACGTGCCTATACTCACAAAAACCTCTTCAATATTGATTTGTCACGCAAACACAGCCTGAAAAATTAATGTTGGTTATCGAAGAAGTGTTGTTCTAAAAGACTCTGAAAAAACAAAACAATTTATCACATCGAACTTTCTAAATGAATCAATAACCTTCGTCTGTCATTGAAACAGTCAGACCAGCAAAGTTTGTCTCGTCCCGTGACTGCAGTACATGATCATAACCATGGGCGTAGGGGGACATTCTTCTAAGGGGGGGGGGGGGGGGGGGGGAGGCTGTGGTCTTTTGCCCGAATTTGTAATTATTTGTTTACCTGACAAGCAAAATAAAAAGTGATCCTAGCCTCTTTGTTGCCCAAGAATGAAATTGTTTTCAATTGCTTAGTCAAAAATAATTTTGCCCGAATATAATATGGTTTTGCCCGAAAAATAACATGACACTGCCCGAATCTAAGACCCCGTTTACAGTGAAAAAAAGGCCGGGCCGAGACGCGTATCGGCCCGGCCTTTTTTTCACTGTAAACGCTCAATAGGCCAAATGCGGGGCCAAAAGTGGCCGCGCATTTGGCCCCGCTCTGGAGGTAGTCTCGGCCGCGGCCGAGACGCGTCTCGGCCCCGCTTTTTCTCACTGTAAACGCACGCAGGGTCAAATGCGGTACCAAATTGGGAAAACAATTCATTGCAAATAACGCGCCTTTGTTCTGTGACCCCGCCTCCAAAATAATTTACATTGTTTACATGCAGAGCGCCACTACGACAAGATATTGAAAGGGCGGCCGGGCCGCGAGGGCCGAGACCACCACTGTAAACGCACCAAAATTGGGGGGCCGAGTACCGCAATTTAAGCAGGGCCGAGACGCGTCTCGGCCCGGCCCTGCACTGTAAACGGGGTCTAAGATGATTTTGCCCGAATATGACATAATTTTGCCCAAATATGACACGGTTTGCCCAAATTTCGGGTGCGTTTTGCCCGAATATAGCCGTTTTCAAAACTCCAGGGGGGGGGGGGGGTGGCCGGGGGGCTGCAGCCCAAGCCCCCCGCCTCCTACGCCTATGATCATGACTTGGGTGGATAGGAAATGGCCAAGGCAAGCAAGCCACAACTAGATAAAACATGAAATCCTCAGTATAATTAGTAAGAGAAAGTAGCAAAATCCAAAACAATGCGATTTAATAAAAGTTCAATTCCAAGTTCAAAAGTAATGCTACAATTGGACCATGCAGTTTCAAAGACATAAATGAAACTGAAATAACTAGCTATTTGTTGGTAACCTGAAACCTTGCTATTGTTCATTTGACAGCATTTGTATTGATCATGCCCCTTGCGTACTCTGTATCACATGTCTATATCCAAGACAAGTCTGTGATCATTTTAGTTTTCTAGTTTGGTTGATAAGATTGCTTTTGCATGAAATGTGAAAACATAATGAGCAAAAAGTCACAATCGTAACCAGTGGCATAAGGCACATAAGGAGACGCATACTGTATTACATCTCTCTTTCTGTAGCTATAAGCATAATAAGTTGGAATTGAATTCATTGCAACACACTCGCGAAACTAACCTGTATGAATAACATATATACCCTCGCAATTAGGATTCAATTAGTACTAGATTCAATTTTTTTTTTTATTTGGGCCTCATGTTTCTAGCCACTAAAATGTGAAGAAGGAAAACAAATGTCGCAACTGGGCCACCATGGCGACAAAGAGATGGAAAATGTTTCTTCTGAGCATTTACCAACCATGTGCATAAAAAGAAACGTCCCTACCCTCTTTGTGTGAATGATATAATGACGCTATGAAGTGGTCACTGAGTTAATAGTACAGTGCCCTTTTCGAGGCAATAAAAGATTATAATGTCACCCAATTAAATTAAATTATATTATTATATAATGTGTCTACGAAATTGTTCAAGTTCCATGAACCATCGATGTTAATGACCACAATGTGTTGATGGCATAGCTGAGGAGGGCAAGAGGCAATAGGTTGCCTCCTGTGATAATAGCGACTCTTCGCACGGCGACGGGAGTGCTGACTACGGGAGATTTAAAATCAGCTGTGACCGTCTCCGTTCTCTGGCTTACCGTCGTAATCTATTTGCAGTTTCGCAGTGAAGAATACGCGGAACGTCTCCTTGCTCGATTGGTCCTCCAACGCCCCTTATGTTTATGTTTCGATGGTGCTAATTTGTCATAAACTGGCATTAGTAAACCTAGACGTGACATCTAAACAAGATGAACGAATTTACATTACAATCCAGATCAGGTCACATGACTCAACGTGTGTCATTCGCGGTCACCGTATTACGTCATTATTTTAGAGGTATTTAGAAACAAGTATTGTACACAAAACACATTAAAGGGATAGTTGAGTATTGGTCAAACTTAACTTTAGTAACCAAAACCTGCACCATTACGGGTACAAAGTAATAGTTATAACTTCACCATGCTCGAAAAGTATACACAATTACAAACGACTAAGTAAAACCCCTGTTATCATTCAAAAGGAGCCGTTACAACTCAAGAGGGCGCTATTAAAAAAAATTATGGTTTTAGCCCTTTTTCATACAAAATTGTGCATTTAATGTTTGTTAAAATAATTATTCAATAGAGATCATCAACGACTTTTTTAAAAACCTATTCTGATTTTTTTCAAAGTAGTCTTCGAGCATTTTTTGAAAATTTTTCTAAAATGTCTAAATATCGTCCGGTGATTGCCGGTGAAGAAATTTTGAATAAAAATATATTTATGGATATTTCAGCCGTTTCTGAACCGATTTTGATCAAATAAAGTTATTCTGTCATTAAAATTGTATGTTCTTTCGAATTTGACAATCAGTTTTTCATTATCTCACAAAAAAATATCGGGGGAAATACCAATACTCAACACTACCTTTAACGATATTATTTCAGTGAAGATGCCATCACCTGTTTTTCTACTTTAAGTGAAACGAAACGCTGGAATGTTCACTTACTGCTGTTACTGATAAGTGCATAATTCCTGTCACGTCTAGTCGTATATTTCCTCTTGGCTATCACTAATAATGAAAATAATCATTTTTTTTTTCTAACCACTTGGCTCCCCTTGAAAATTGCTATAACCTACCAACCTAGATGGCGCCAGACCAGATTACCTTTCAGAATAATTGAAATACTCCACTATAAATGTTCATAATCATCGAGTGTATGTTCTACGGGGAAATCAAAATATTTGCTGATAGGTGGCGCTAGACCAGATCGCCTTCCTGTAAGATGTGAGTTCATTATTATACGCATGGCGATTGAAATGCTAATTTCTTTTGGAGGTCTTCCTAGAACTAATAATCCTAACAAATTACTGATAATTCATGTTCAGTGCCCTCTGAGTTCTAGTGGAATAATCATTTTTACCAGTGGCATTTAGGGAGGGAGGAGTAGGAGGGGGGGGGGGGGTGGGGGGGGGCACATAG
>JBAMJV010009704.1:0-21332 GCA_037951105.1 Echinarachnius parma
TCACTTTTTGCACTTGTCAAGAAAGTTACTAGATCCCTTTAATACCGACGATATGATAATGTCTACATGTATTACATTTGTTCTCCAAATATCAGACCAATGGTTATGTTTTTGGATATTTCAGCCATTTCTGAACCGATTTTGATCAAATAAAGTTTATTCTGTCATTAAAATTGTATGCTCTTTCGAATTTGCCATTCAGTTTTCATTATCTCACCAAAAAATTATTTTGTGTAGCGCCCTCTATACCAAAACTCAACTAT
The DNA here is from genome assembly GCA_037951105.1 of Echinarachnius parma. NCBI lineage: Eukaryota > Metazoa > Echinodermata > Echinoidea > Clypeasteroida > Echinarachniidae > Echinarachnius > Echinarachnius parma. The sequence goes on from JBAMJV010009704.1 coordinate 264, forward strand.
CCCTCTAATTCATAACCGTGCATATCATAACATAATATTCCTATCATAACAATAAAGAAAAATCCCAATGTTACAATCAAAAATACTTTACAATTCAATATGTTGGAACCAATTTCTTCAAAACATCAAAATTAAAAGCCTATCGATCGAAGAATATAGAACCAGCAAATTTACTAAAAACATACATTTCTTTTATTGCATTCAGTAAAGATTACTCACCCTTAAGACAACATTTGTGTGTCATCAGCAATTTGACTAGTTTTTAACTTCAACGGATCCATCATTTTCATTGTTGTTTCAAATCAATAACTCACACTTTAATAACTACCAAATACAATTAATAAGGCGGAAACTGGACACCCTCATTTAAAGGGGACCACCACGCAAAGGACAGACCCATGAAAACATACGCTTCTATTGTGGGTAGTTTTCAAATGATTTAATTTGTATCCGGAAGCCAATTCTTCTGAACTTGTAGTTGGAATGGACTACCAAAACGATTACCCCTTTATTTGTAAGAAAATTATCATTTTGGGGTGATGGTTCCCTTTAAAGAAAATACAATTAATGTTAAGTGTTATTCATTGTATACAAGTTAGGGCGTAGTATCATGTATCCAAGAAACGGCTTACAAAAATATTTAATTTCTAATATTTTATCAAAAAACTTCTCTATAAACTTTTAAGAAAAGGTCTTGGATAAATTATCAATTGGTTCTGGTCTCCAATTAGTTAATAAATTGTTGTTACCTTTTGATATCAAAGATCTATTGCTTCTCTTCCTGATAAGGGAGAATAATTTGTTTTCTTCTTTTGTGCATGGCGGAGATGGCGGAGATGGGGCGAGAGGAGACCTTGGGGAAAGAAGCAGAGAAGGAGAAGAAGGGAGAGGAAGAGGAAGTAAAAGAAGCAAAAGAGATGGAAGGTGGGAAGGAAGCGGGGGAGGGGAAGGAAAAGCGGGAGGAGGAAGTTGATGGGACGTTGGAGGCGAGGGCCGAGGTACCGAATGAGAGGGCTGGAAGTTTGGAAGGTCCCAATAATCTTCCATCAACGCGCTCTGATGACCATGTTGAAGGGGCGCCATCTGTGGATGTTGTTCCGTCAGGCAGGCTCGCAAATCTTGGTTGATCTGCAATGATGATAATAATAATAATAATAATAATGGTGGCTACTTGTAGCAGTAGGCATGCATATTTGTGTTAGTTGAGGTGGCGTTGAAAAAAGATGGAGTGTGTTAGATGATGACAAAAGCAATGTGTGCATTAGTGAACTGGGGAATTTCGGTGACAAAGTCCAGTTACGTTCGACAGAATGTACTGATCATCACGCTCATAAATAGAAACGATCCCACATATTTGTGCAAAAGAGAATGTGGATGCACAATTTCTCCGTATTCATTTCCATAACTACAGAATTTGACTTTTGTATTATTTGAACCCATTTCCGGTTAAACAAGTACAAGTGTATGAGGCATTCTGATAAAACATGGCGGACAAATTTGATAAATCTTTGGTGGAGGAGCATCTAAAATGTCCCATCTGTCATGGAATTTTGGAAGACGCTAGAATGCTCGAGTGTGGGCATTCGTATTGCCAAAAATGCATCGGTGCTGTGATAGAGTCGAAATCATCACCGTTTGGTCTACAGCAGATGGAGTGCCCATTCTGCCGAGAGATTGTCTCAGTTCCAGGTGGGTCTAGCAGCGCTCTGAAGAAATACTGGATCGTGAATAATATTCTCCAGGTAATGGCCACTAGTGGTAAGGATGAAGAGCAGACCTGCAAGATTCATCCAGGGAACGAGGAAGACTACTACTGCGAGAGCTGTGAGATTGTTGTGTGCAGCCACTGCGTCATTTCCGACCATTTCGACCACGGGACGCGACCGAAGAAGATCAAGGAGGTGGTCGACATTATCAAAGACCGGGTCCAGGGCCTGCTTGAGAAGGCCGACGTCTGGTCCGCTCAGCATGTCGTTTATGAGGACGCTATTGCTGACATCAAACAGGTCGGGTCCGCAGGCAAGGATCAGGTCCGAGATCGGGGCGATAAGGTTGCTAATTTCGTCTTCTCTTCGCCCCGGGGTCACCGACATCCTTCTAAACCACCCTATTGACAAAATATTGATGGGTGTCTAATTAAGCCCCCTTCTTCTTGACTTAAATCGATCTCATGACAACATAACGGGGACCCAATTCGCTACGTTACTAAACTTGGGAATAACCTAAACAAGGAGCTAAGAAAGAGAGAGAGAGGGAGAGAACAAGTCAGAGTATCTCCCCAGACGGAGTGAGTTGAGAACTAACGAGTAGGGTCATGAATACATAGCCCTAGGGGGTATTTGGAGTTTTGAGATCCGGGCACGGTTTTCAACTTGACGGAGGGAAACAGTGAGATATCCTCTAAATCATGTAGGATCTATGAAATAATATTATTTCCTGAATTGCTGATGGGAGGATTCTGCCTGTCTACTTGCATTCTTATCAGTGGGACGTGAGTGGGAGGGCTCGCGTTCCCCTTGGTTGCAAGCCCTAGCAACCGAAGTAGGTGACAATGGCAGTTGGAGTCATACTTCATGGATCAGAGGTATAGGTATAGAGTTCCTCGGGTTACAGTGAGAAGGGGGTTAATTTGTATTGTTTGCTATATGGAGTTCCGCATACCATCTTGTGAGACAGGGCCTTCTCTATCGATAGCCAAATTTTCAGATAATAATTCTCTCTAGATTTTGGGAATATTGATCAAGAATAAATTAAAGAGAAATGTTGCGAGGCTCCCAAACTTTTAACATTTATTAACTTTTATCTCTGAAGTACACACATGACAAAAGGCGACTTAAACTCTCTTCTCTTTCTCAACAGACGAAGTGTCTTGTCAATAATAAAAACAAATCTTCTATTTCATTCTTATCAGAGGGAAGCGCGTGGGAGGGTTAATACACATCCCTTGGTTGCAAGCCTAGCAACCAATGTAGGTACAGCACTTGTAGGGTGTGTTTCCATAGACTTGTCTGGCCCAGAAAGGGTGTTTCGGAACATGTTTATGACTAATCTTTTCACTTGGTAAACCGTAGTCTGAAACGCGTCTCAAAACGCCGATTCGAGGCTAGCCGATTGTATGTAAACGCATGCACAAGTGCAATTTATTATGGACCCTCCCGTTTTTACTATAACAACTGTCTTCTATTGTGTCTATAAAATGTATTGGAAAGTTACAAAACCATTGTTTCTTGGAGGTGTTGATTGATGTGTTGTACATGGGTAGAAGAAAGAGGATGAACAAGTGTCTCCCGGGAGGAGGGCGATAATTAACCATCTCAGTTTACCCAACTTTGGACATTATTGAATTTGTACACCACTGGCGTATCAATGTTGGGGGGGGGGGGGGGGGGGCGGGGGGTCTAGGTACAGCCCCCGATATGATGTATAGAAATGTGATGGTATAGTCGTTTACAAATCATTGCTACGCATTTCCATGAATTTTTTTTTTTTTAATTTATTTATTGTGGTATAAAAAATATTGTACATGGCAGCCAACTGGCTGAATTGGGTACAATTTACAATGAATTAAAATAGTATACATATAAAATGCATTACTTTAAAAGGACACATTACAAAGATACAAGTATTCATATAAAATATAATTTAACTTTAAAACTATTTACTTTTATATCATTGCTATTGTAAACAATTATTTGATTCGTTAAAGTTAATATTAATTAAAAATAGGAATGTATTACGAAAAAGGAATACAAAATATACAAATGCTTATAATCTCACAAGGAATTAAATTAAAACATAAATGGACGTCATAATAAACAAAGCAATGGAAGCTAATAGAGAGTAAAACATGAAGATGAGGAAATATGGAAATAACGAATTATTACAATTGTACTGAAATTAATTAACTATAAACTATAATTAACTATAAGAGTGTATACATAGTATATATAAAAAATATAATAAATCCATAATAATTTACTAATATGAATATACTATTAATCAAAATCATGCATATAATCCAGATCCTATATCTAAACATAATAATTTGAGGGTATACAAATATTGCACCGAGGAAAATATAGTTTAATCATAATTTTTTGTCAGTAATCGTAACTTCATCTCAAGTCAGTTAGTATAGTGGACTGGTATAGGCTATCATGACAGTGTTCAGGACGAAAAGGGAAACAATTGTACAACTTCATCTATTAGCATGCACAGCAATAACAATAACAGTCATATGCAAATACAGTGGATGTTGTGAGAAAGGGTTAAAGGTACATAACTTGCAATTCAAAAAAGTTTGTTGGTATCTAACAATGTGTATTATCTTCCAACAATACAATTGCTTTAGAAATAAATTATTATGAGTTTGCATTCAATAGCCTTATGAGGTATGGCAGAGTACTTTTCTTGTACCTCTCGGTCCTACATAAGACCTCCGAGTAGTCCTGGCCATTGCGGAGTGTGCGTGAGCTCAATGAGGCACGTGAGGGAGGAAGCCATTGGTTGAATGGGGAAGAAGGCTTTGTTAATCCCTTCGCCAAATTTAAGCACAATTTCTCTCTCCTTGTGGCCAGAGATGGGAGGCCTAATGTAGCTAATGCATCTACATAGGTATTGTACTGCGAACCAAGCATGAGGCGACAAGCTCTTTTCTGGATTCTCTCAATCTGCATGGTCTGTTGTTCAGTTAAGCCAGAATGCCAAACAGGCGCACAGTATTCTACAACAGGCCGCATACGAGCAATAAACAACCAGCAAGTCTTCTGCCGGAAGTTTAAACCCTTCAGAATGCGGAGCATATGTAGTCTCATGCTTGCTCGCTTGGTAATTTTCTATTTACTTGACTGGACCATTTCAAGTCGTTGTGGATTAGTACTCCTAGTAGTTTGACTACTGACACTTCGTTCAATTCATGATTGCCTATTGTTATCTTGGGTGCTACTGTCTCCGTTCTCACGAACTGCACATTCATAACAACACATTTCTTTGGGTTGAGTTTCATTTTGTTTTGTTGGGTCCACTCTTCAAGTTCATTTACATGAGTTTGTATTGTTGGTGGAGCTATTGCCTTTCTGCACTCCAACAGTGTCATGTCGTCCACGTACTTCCAACATGGGCTGTCTCGGCAAGCATCGTTAGACCATGCAGAGGAATAGTAGAGGTCCTAGTCGTGTTCCTTGTGGAGCTCCGGCGGTGATCTTCTCCCACTGCGAGTGCTCCGACATGTAGCGCACACACTGCTCCCGGTTTGACAGGAAACTGGATATCCATGCGACAAGAGACGGAGACACATTCATGGCAAGCAACTTCTCAATCGCGATTCGGTGGTCGATCCTGTCAAACGCTTTGCTAAAATCAGTTGCTACGAGTGTAGACACGGTCTTCACTTTGTCAGTATTTCGGCAGATCGAATTCAAGATGTCTATTAAATAGTGCGCTGTTGAGTAGCCTTTCCTATTTCCGAATTGTGATTGGTCAATCGACACGCTCATGTCGCTCATTAGCCATTGTGCTATGAATTTCTCAAGTAGTTTCGCGAAATGATCTGTGAGCGACACTGGTCGGAGGTCCTCGATTGTAGGTTTCGATTTCTTGGGTATCGGTACAACAATCGCACGCTTCCAACGATCTGGTACCTTGGTTTGGCTGAATGAGGCGTTGAAGATATCTGTGAGAGGTATGCTCAGCTCGTAGGCGAACTCGGCGATGATCCGGGCTGAAATGCCATCCGGCCCGGGAGCTTTCCTTCGGTTTGATCTGCCTCAGTTCTCGGAAGACTTCCAGGGTTGGACTTGAGGCAGTTTGCGGCCGGGGAGGAATGCTGGAAGTTGGGAGTGTTCCATGAAGTGTTTCATGAAGTGACAAAATTGTTTCAATATGCTCCAATACCCCAGTCATGTGACTACACACACACACCCTCATCCACGACCATTGGTCGCTTCTTTCCATCGAATTGAACCCCCCCTCCAAAAAAAAAAAAAAAAAAAAAAAAAAAAAAAAAAAAAAAAAAAAAAAAAAAAAAAAGACATACAACAACAACAACAACAATAACCACAAACACAAGGCAAAACAAAAGAAAAAGAAAGAAAGTTTTGGTTCATTACGACATTGGAACTGAGAGAGTTAAAGGGGTAGTTCAGTTTTGGTAGAGAGGGCGCTGCACAACACAATTTTTTCGTGAGGTAATGAAAAACTGAGTGTCGAATTTGAAAGAACATGCAATTTTAATGGCAGAATAAACTTTATTTGGTCAAAATCGGTTCAGAAATGGCTGAAATATCAATAAATATATCCGATCGTATTTATTTGGGCCCCAAATAAATACGATTATTTTTTGTTGATGATCTCTCTATTTAATCATTATTTTATGCATAATTTTGTATGAAAAATGGTTGAACCCAATGCCTTATTAGAGAGCGCCCTCTTGTGTTTTAATGGCGCTTTTTGAATGATAACAGGCTTTTTACTTAGTCATTTGTATTTTTGTATACCTTTCGAGCATGGTGGGGTTATAAATATTAGTTTGTAATGTTACTGTGCAGGAATTTGGTTACTAAAGTTCAGCCTTACCAAAACTGTACTTTAAAGGGATAGTTGAGTTTTGGTAAAGAGGGCATTTATTTTTTTGTGAGATAATGAAAAACTGACAGTCAAATTTGAAAGATCATACAATTTTAATGACAGAATAAAGTCAATAAACTTTATTTGATCAAAGTCGGTTCAGAAACGGCTGAAATATCCATAAACGTATTTTTATTCAAAAGTTCTCCGCCAGGGGACATTTTGACTTTTTAGAAAAATTCGAAAAAATCCTTATGTAATACTTTGAAAAAAATCTAAATTGGTTTTTAAAAAGTTGTTGATGATATCTCTATTGAATCATTATTTTAACAAAACATCAAATGCACAATTTTGTATGAAAAATGGCTAAAACCAATGAGTTTTTTTTAGAGAGCGCCCTCTTGAGTTGTAACGGCTCTTTTTGAATGATAACAGGGGTTTTACTTAGTCGTTTGTAATTGTGTATATTTTTCGAGCATGGTGGAGTTATAACTATTAGTTTGTACCGTAATGGTGCAGGTTTTGGTTACTAGAGTTAAGTTTGACCAATACTCAACTACCCCTTTAAACGGGAGTCAATTCATAATATTAATCAGCTTTATAAAAACTTTTTTGTTATAGTAGCTTAATCTTCGTTTATCACGATACACAATCTACAAAATACAAATTGGAGAACATTTTCTTAATTAAAACACTTTCGCCTGACAAAAAGGTTACAGAGAATTTGATAATTACTACTTCCAGACAACAACCTCATCAGATTTCTTTAATTAATTTACCACAGGCTGTCAGTGTTTTTTTCTTCTTCTTCTTCTTCTAATTCAGCACTCGAGTTTCAAGAAAATTACTAACAAGTAACATTACCGACAAATTTGGAGCATATTAATAGTAAAAGTTGATAACTTGATGTAGTCATCAATTCTAATTTTGATAACGATTTTAATCAAGTTTCCAAATCTTTATTATCGATTGCAAAAAACAAAAAAAAGTTCCTTGATAACTTGATTTGCCATGAGTATTATATTTTAATAGAAAATGTTTTGTATTTTATGTGATGGTAGCTTTATTTAAAACATGTTGGTAGGCATTTTTAGTTGTTTTTGTTCATATATAATCATACACATTTTATATTTACCCATACAGCCCCTTTCATTTAAATCATTGCCCTTGTCGGTCCTCGATGTGGATTAAGCCTGGCTACTACTACTAGGCTACTACATTGCATAGGCTTGAACCCTACATTCCACCCGCTTGCACGAAAAGTACAGTGGAATCCCGTTATAACTAGCCTTTATTCAAGGCTCTATATGGCTGGGAGTTAGATCCTATAGCGCATATCGCATAGCGCGGGGGCCTTGACAAAAGGCTACGTTATAACGAGCTCTGATACACCGACACCCTCAGGTTGTGAATCTCTTTCGTAATCATCACCGAAGACAGTAAACTCTGAACTACAAGGATAAGGCATACATACAGCAGGCAAAACGGGAGCCGCTGTTTGAGGTTTGGGAACGTTCTTAAACTATTTTGCTACTAAATACTGTTAACATTTAAATAGTATTTTGTAGTTCTATCAATGAGGCACACTACCTTTAAATCAATATAATTTTTGCTGGTCCCAGATCTTTATATTCCTTTTTAGGGGTTTTACCGCGATATAACAACATACCTGATAATATAACATTGCAATTGACATGACCCTCGTTATAACGAGGTTCCACTGTACAGGTACCTGGTCATCGGAATCATACACCTGCTGAACGGCGGACGACCCCCGCCATGCCCGCGGCGCCACCCTTATCCAACTGAAGGCGGTGACCCCATACCCTCGGAAGTGCAACATCATCCGACATCATCTATGCCCCGGGAGTAAATAACATGTGTATTGTCAGGGATGTCATCCGACTATTAATGGCGAAAAGATGTTTCGGCCCTGGTTACTGCATGCATGATCTTGAAACCTCCAGGTACCTGGTCACCGGGATCACACACATGTTCATCCGTTGTCGATCCCCGTGGCGCCACCCTTAGCCGACTAAATGCGGTGACCACAGACCCTCGGAAGTGCAACATCACGCTACATCATCCATGCGCCGAGAGGAACACAATATACCTATTGTTAAATGTCATCCAACCAATAACGGTGAAACGTTGTTCCGACCCTGGCAACTGCATGCCTGAACTTGACACCACCAGCTTGTAGAGGTACCTGGTCACCGGGATCATACACCTGTTCATCCGTTGTCGATCCCCGTGGCGCCACCCTTAGCCGACTAAATGCGGTGACCCCAGACCCTCGGAAGTGCAACATCACTCTAAATCACCTATGCACTGAGAGGAACACAAGATGCCTATTGTTAAATTTCATCCAACCATTAACGGTGAAACGTTGTTCCGACTCTGGCTATACTGCATGCCTGAACTTGACACCACCAGCTTGTGAAGGTACCTGGTCATCGGAACCATACACCTGTTTATCCGTTGTCGATCCCCGCCAGGCCCGCGGCGCCACCTTCAGCCCCAGACCCTCAGACATCGGAAGTGCAACATCATCCGACATCCACGTCCTGAGAGTATACGCAACACAAGATGTCTAGTGTCAAATGTCATCCAACTAACAGACTAATAACGGTGAAACATTGTTCCGACCCTGGCTACTGCATGCATGAACTTGAAACCACCAGCTTGTAGAGAGGTACCTGGTCACCGGGACCATACACCTGTTTATCACTCGCCGATCTTCGCCATGCATCCTATATCCATGCCCTAAAAGCTATGAGCATGAAGAGTACACAACACAATATTTCTGACCTTAGGTTGCCGTTAACACCTTTCCTCGTAGGATCACCAGGGTGCTCTTATAATATTCACCTCGCGTTCAGTAAGTGCAGATGAGTAAGTGCAGATTAAAAAGTAGAAACATAATTGATTGGTTCTTGTCCCCGTTTCAAGTGAGATGGTAACGGTAACGGTAATGCCTTTCCTAGTTACGGATCATCAGGTGGGCTTGTCTGCAATCGATGTGTTCAAACATGCATGGTCCAAGACAATGTATGGACTGCGGCGCTTTATGCAACCATGGTGCAACCATGGTGCAACCAGGTAGTATATAGGTTCATGGTGCAACATAATAGTACAGATGGTTTGGTCCAAGTCTGACCAAAATCATCGTAATATATCTTGCGTATTTTCTGTTTTCTTTGCTAGTAGCATGACAGGTTTATTTTAATTTCTAGCTATTGCTATGCCAGATTGAATTGATGAAGTATCCTCTGAAAATTTAGACTGTGTCCAAAAATATGACAATGAGTGAGCAAATGGTACTAGTCCCTCATATCTTTCAACTACAATACACATTTAGTGGATATAGCAGGTCACATTAATATGCGTCTACTATCCTTTATAAATCATTCTATTATAGGCAATTGCGAACGAAGTTACCAGTTTCTGTCAAATATCATATGGGTTTGAGCAGGATATTTTGAAGACTTCCCAATACCTAGAGCAAGTGTGAACCCTTTTATCTGTCTACCTGGTAATTCGGAAAATTTTCCGAACCCCCAAAACGGTGTCTGTTCCGCTCTGCAACACTTATCTTGTTAGATATATAGAACATTCGTGACAGTAGATACGTTGGAGACTCTTTTGAAAAGTATGTCGCTTGATTTAAGGTGACAGACAATTGCATAAGTGGAGAACGAATGTGCGTAATCTATTACTTTGTCTGATTTATCGCAGCAAATTTAGAGATTTTTTTTTTAGATCAGACAGCAAAACGCTGCAAATACCGGCTGCGATGGAAATCTACTAGATGCTAAATTATTTCCTACCAAAAAGATAAACAGAAACGCAACAATAAGTTCATCAGAAAAAGAAAAAATATATATATCTTTACATTTTTGAATTTGTGGTCATTTTGATGTTTTTGTTTCTTTCTTTCTGTCATCTAATTCGTATCGCTGCATAGGCCAAGGGCAGTTGCCCTTTAAAATCCCAGGGATATAACAATTTGTTTATTGTGCAGAGCTGTAACCGCTTGTTTGACCGTAATGCATGTCTATGGTCCACACAACTGTATTTTATTTAATAGCGATGGATGTTTATATTTGCTTACCTATATGTATGTGTATATTTTTGTTGTATTTTATTCGTCCGTGTTCGTGTGTGTATGCTTGCGTGTGTGTGTGTGTCCGTCCGTTCGTTCGTGTGTGTACATGCATGGGGTCATCTAAATTGAGGTCTTTAGGAAGAAATCGTTATACCATAGACTTATGGTTATACGCACTCTCGACCGGAATGCGAGAGGCATAATATACCCTCCGGCGTCCGTCTACCTATAAAAGCTGCCACAATATTTCATAATATGGCGTCCACCTGTTGTTATGATCATAAACAAGATTACAATTTGGAGAGGAATATCCAAAAACAAAGTTCGAGCATATGAGAGGTCCCAGACAGACGGGTTTGTGCCAACTTTCGGAAACACACGATATTTGTCTAAATTTAAACATTTTGAAAGTCAAGGTTGCAATTCATATTTCCTTCTGTTTTAAAAAAAAATCATTGGAAACAGAAAATACACATTACATCTTCTGAGGAGGAACATGGTAGAGATTCGAAACATCCGGAATAGTAAGTTGATTGTGTAAAAATAACACTTTGGGAAAAAAAAAAAAAAAAGGAAACAAATTATATAGTTGTCTACTGTTTCATACCCCCCATTAGACAGAATGTTTAAATTTAGACAAACATTGTGCGTTTCCAAAAGTTGGCACAAATACATAAAAGACTGTAGTTTCTTCAGTAGCCGGGTACAGTCAAAAGAAAACAACCACCATTCCCATGACCATTATTATGTTTTTATCTATTAATTAACAGTGTTTTTTTTCACTTTTAGAAATTAACATTGTTGTTTGTTTTCTTCAAAAACACCGCATTTACTTTTTTGTTTACTGTTCGGGATTTTGAAATACGTCTCTAAAACGAAGTCGAGATCGAAATCCAACGTTGTCGAAAGACATAATCACAACTGTCAGATAAAGGATAGGCATTTATTTAAAAGAAACACAATTATGTGTCAATGGAAATGATGGTATGACAAGATCATTCTCTAACAGCGACAGGGGGACATTATTTAGTATGTTTAGCCGCTGTGGAAATGATGGTATGACAAGATCATTCTCTAACAGCGACAGGGGGACATTATTTAGTATGTTTAGCCGCTGTGGAAATGACCTCGTTTCTGTTTCTGCTTAAAACCCGGCTAGACAGAATCATTTCGGAATCTCACTCACCTCTTCAAATTTACATGTAGCTGTAATAGTCGCCAATTTAAGTGATAAAGAGTTGAAGATGAGTTGAACATCGAGCAATTTGACGAATGGTTATCTCTGGCAGAATGAGGGATATAGATTTGAGAGACCATCAGTGGCTGTGGGAGAAGGTCTGAGGGAGGGAGGGGGTGGGGGGCATAGATTCTCAATTGGCGGGATCCAAAATTAGCCTTAAATTATGGCCCTTGTGAGGAAATATGACAATTGTAGCTGTTATTGATTTTTTAGAAGGATTTCAGGGGGCAAACTGCCCCGCCCCACCCCATTTACATACGCTACTGAAGACCATCACAGCTGACTTGAAGAGGTAGTTGATCAGGCATGAACATGGAATTCATCCATACCTGTTCACTCATCCAATTGACTTACACTTGAACATGGACATTTGACTCCAGTCTTTTTCCATAACCTCGGGCGGTGTATACAAAAAAAAAAATCCAAAATTGAACTTAACACAATAAGATAGAAAATAAAAAAATAAGGAAAGAGTAAATTTAGTAAAATTAGATAAAACGAGTTCTTAAACAGGCCTGCAATTTCGATAAAAATCATTAACATTTGCTTTCATTAAAAAGATTGAAGTGAAATTTTGTGGAAAGTTTCAAATATTCGCATTTGGGCTCTTGAATATGTTAATTCCGAAGCTACAAATGGCTTTCCATAATTGTTAAGTCCAACTTAGTGTTAAGTTCGACTTGGGATCTTTGTGAAACAGCCCCTGTATGCTTATGGATCTTTCGTTGTCTATCGTCTACTCCTGTAAGTAATGACTTGCTATCGCAACAAATCACAACAAATCGCCTCTACCCAGTCCCAAGATCGCCACACGACCGACGACGTCTACATCGCTCACCCACCACCACCTCCTGCTAGGTTAGGTCTAGTCTGACCACAGAGACCGGAAGTCCAGCGGTTGGTCGACGGCGACGGCATGGAGCTCCATGCATGGTGATGGGTTACCATGGCAACCATACCACTTCCTATACTCCAGTCTCTCCTCCGTCGGCTTCCATCGACATTCCTTCACCCCGGCCCACGATAATCTGGAGTGAGAGCGGGAGACATAAAACAATACAAACATTTTAATTACATATTTGTCAAAGTGTACGCACCTAAAGAAAAAAGGGTATTGGGTCACTGTACTATACACACTCTTCAACCAGATAAATATTGAGTTGAACGTTGGTGTACTTGTGCTTTAGATGGAATTCAAACGGACGTGTTCTCCTTGACTTATGATCAAGAGCAATCGATATACTTAGTGAGAGAGACATATCACGACTGATGCTATATAGTAAGAATAATTTAGGGGTTGATTATCCAGATTCTACTTTATTTTTGCTGTTTTGTTTTGATGCGTATATTTGTATTTGTTTTGTTTGTTTGCTGGTCTGAATGTGTGTGTGTTGTTGTATACGTAGTTGATACAGCAAGATCAGGACCCCGTTGCATAAAGACTTACAATCGATTGTAAAGTTGCAATTAATTGTAAGTCAGATCATGTGCCTAAATGCGCATATATGATTGGTTAAAAATGAATGTGTATATTTTCCGACTTGCAATTGATTGCAATTTTATAATATTGATTGTATCTCTTTCTGCAAGTGCAACGGAGCCCAGGTCACACGAAAAGCTACGTCACTGTTCATGATACTAAATTATATTCGGTCACGCGACGCCATGGTCACATCATCGTAGTCACTTTCGCAACGGCACACGGAGGTCTCCAGGTAGTAGGGTAAAATTTAAAGGGGCACTCTTGTTTAAGGGGGGGGGGTACGGTTTTGACAAAATATATCTACAATTTCTCATGTTTGAATAAATAAAGCGCTCTGAAATAGCCTGCCTATACCCAATTAAAAGCGGAGACCATCGTACCACCGTCCACCACCTGTTCCGTTACTCCATGCTCGGACTTGACCTTTTACCCCAGATACAAACAGAGGGTGGTGGCGTGGGCCGGGCATGGTCACATCATGGACTGATAAAATGCCATATTTGTAACAATAACAATATTTGTTTGTTTAAATTGTTTGTGAACATCTGCCATGAAAATTCGACCTAGAGAATCTTGACATACCACATAATAGCTAAATATTAAAGATCAAGGCTTCCGAATCGTTTAACAACTGGTTAAGTTATGTAATCAGGGGGGGGGGGGGGGGGACCACTATTTTTGCACTTTTGTCACATTGATTCTTTGTACTAGACATCAAGCTAGAACATCCAAATAAAAATGTAGAAAAAATCCAATGCTCATAGTAAATATGATATCATAAATGTATCTATGCACTGTAACGCCGTGACTGTAACGCCGTGACCTCTGAATTGTACATGTTATATATATGGGAGATATTAAAGAGATGAATAATATGATATAATTTTAATGTAGTGATCCAGAATCAATAAAGAACTAGATGAATGCGTAATATAACCAAGATGCTATTAAATGATCATCCGCATGACACAAATTTGCAGCACAGCGCCCTCTATTGATCAAAAAATCTTTGAGGACATAATTGAAATTCTTATCTATTTCAGAAGTTAGTTAATGGAACCATCAAATATTAAAACCAAAATACATACTTAAATGTAACAATGAAATATGAGACCTTTGACATCTGACCTTTGACATTGTTTCTCAAAATAACATACAAATGTTTAATTTTTGGTCTGCACAGTGCATATTTGCAAGTGATTTGTTTCATGTAACATGATTTCAGAGTTAGTAAATGTTTGTTTTTGAATTGGTAATTATCCGAGTGACCTTTGACCTGTGCCCCAAACAGTTTCAGAAAATTGTCTTTTACCTACAGTACTCTTTCTAACATTGATTCTGGAACTTAATTGTGAGAACAAAAAACAACAACAATATTTTGACCTGTTGACCTATGACCTCCCATGACCCCATTCCCTAATCAGGTCATATACTTCACTGGACGCATACCAGTATTATTATCATGTTATCCTTCAAGGATTCTCAAACTATCTTGATAATAATATAATTTTTGCACATTTGTTAGCTATGTGACCTTTGACCTTTGACCTCATGGACCAAAATCATATCCAATAATCCGTACCTCTAAATACATGGATTGTACAAAGTTTGAACGAAATCCATCCAATGATTCTTGAGATATTGCAAAAAAAAAGAACACTGATGTACAGATGCACATACAGACAGACGGACATACAACCCATGCACATACATGACTCAGGTAACTTTGAGATGGAAACATTATCAACTGACCCTATTCATATAATTATAGCATGAGCAATGCCCAAGCATACCTACAAAAAATATCTTACATGATTTGATTATGTCTACTGTGTTATGTCAATGGGAATCCAGTAGGTAGCGTCACGGCGTTACACAAAACGTAACGCCGTGACCAAATTGATATTGATTATATTAATAAGTGGTAAAAGATAATGCTGATATTCAGCATGCATATTATAGCCCTATGGGCTAATACAGAGAAAACAGAAAAAATTATTTCATTCCCATTCATATTTTTCCAGAAATATTAAAAATATGTTTTTAGTGTAACGCCGTGACATATTAATGATTGTAAATGAGACAGTCACTGAAGCGGAACGAAGAGCGAAAATGACAAAATTGATATTTATCTGAAAAATTGAAGCAATGATCCTATCAACACTGAAATAAAATGTTATGAAAACTCCTTTTCGCAGTTCTTTTATGCTTAATATTTAATTGAATGTTTTGTGAAAATAACTGAAAATTAATTTATGCTATATATTAACAATAAAATAATAGTTTACAATTTTTTTTTTCAAAAACAAAATGCATTTTTGGAAAGTTCAATCTTTTAGCTTTCATTTGATACCAAATTTGTTATGGTACAACGAATTTGAAAAATCAGTGGTTATGTCAATGTTTGCTTGGAATTGCCCTATACATCATCATTCTCGAGGGATATACTCATATAGAGTAACTATAATACAGGCTATAATATAAAGACCCTTACCATAATTATACTTAAAAAAACAGTGGCAAAGCGAGGCAGGGCAAGTACCCCCCCCCCCCCCCCCAATAAATTGACAACAGACAACAAGAAACATCAGTGGAAAAATCTTGGGAAAGATACATAAGGCGTGTCCCAAATAAGTCTGACCACGCTACACCACTGCTTAAAAACGTACATTTATTACGACTATACAACAAGTGTCTAACATGCTAGGACGTAAAACTTCGCCTGCAAGCTCGTAATTTTGGATGCACTGACCTATGCATATATGCCGACATTCTTCGAGATGGGAAAACACTTTCATGATCATCTCATCTAACATTACATATCCATCCAAGAAATGGCAGGCAATGTTATAAATAAATCATAACGTGGGCGGGGGAGGCGAATGTGACACCTTCATTCACCTGAAAGCGAAAGTGGCTTTCGTAAATGTTTAAATGTACCCTAATCATACTAATAAAATATATGATTTGTTGAAGAGAGAAATCACGTCGACAATGTAGTTCGATTTCATAGTTCGCTTGCTCCGTTTTCATAACCCCAACATGATTCTAATTTTGACAAGATGTATCAAATGTCCGTCACACTAAATGACTAATACATCAAAATGTGGCTATTTCGATGTGTCCAAGTAACCCTTGCAGATGATATTTCATTGCATTAAAGACACCTCTTCAAACTTTGGGGTCAAATATATTATGGTGCAGACGTTCGTCTCCTGGCCTACTGTTGTTTTTGCTTCATTTTGAGTAATATTGAAACGTAACGTCCGTCTTATTTTTATATCTTTAACACCAATTTGGTTATCTGGTTGGACTGGCTACACCACATGGCTCTTGCACCGCTTCCTCTTCCGAATGCCTCCCGAGGCGTCAGTCGGGGCAAGCGCCCTCACCGAAGGGCTATTGACTTATTTAAAGATACTGCGTCGCTTTATTTGGAAATGCGCTTGGGTAGCGCCATGTTTCCAGTTCCTGAACAAGGCGGAACCGTGCGCGACTACGGTATCTACATTATACAGGTAGAGCACACTGTGTTTGAATTGACATCTCCCTGAAATCTTAAAAAAGGCTCCCTCTCATACGACAAGGCAGTGTCTTTAAGGTTCATTGAATTCATCATGTAATTGATACATGTTTGCTAGTTTGTATTCTTCCAGAAATTATCGTAACGAAAACAAGAATGAATACATTAATTTATAACACAACATGAAGTATGATGTACATTCATGAGATAAAAGTAACCAACGTAGAAGATACACATTAGTAGTATGATTGAAAATGATGTAGTGCTTCTGCTGGTCTTTCATTGGGACCAGACTTATTAGACAACTTAAAACTTATCACCCTAACAATCATTCTACTGCATTACAATTAACCAAATATTTTAAAGTACGATAGTTATCGATTTTACGACAAGAAACTAACAGAAGAGGTCTATCATATATCCAACACCCAAAATGTGTTTTTTTTTAGAGGGGCATCCCCTTTGAGACATGTGGGGTCAAGCAAAAGGCACTAATTATTTTCATTGTCTACAGGTGTTCAGAATGTGCCCTTTTTCCTTCGCGAGACATTGTGCATTTTCTGGGGAAATTAAAAAAGAATCTGGAGTTAATTCACGCGTCGTCTCCAGAACAAGTGAGAACAATGCATGTGGTACTTATAAAATATGAAATTGTGAACAGAACATTTTGTATGATTAAAGGGATCTAGTAACTTTGTTGACAAGTGCAAACGGTGATGCGTAGTTATAATAAAATATGTATTGGTGTGATCTGATATGTCCAGAAACTAATGTGGAGAAATTTCATATTAATTGGATTTTTTTTGGTCGAGAAATGGGTGAAAATGCAAAGTGATATTCCCTTACTCATTGCACTTACTTTGTACACGGCTGAAAAGGTCCCGTACTATAGATAATTTCATATCCGAACACTTCAATCGTAAATATCTTTTGAATGAAATGGAAATTTGAAAAACCGAAACCTGCCCCATGCTTTTATTGGTAATACAAATAAAACAAGGAATGAGGGAACCGCTAGAATTCCAATTGGATTTTGAGGATTTGGACAATGTTAAAAGTCCCTTTAAAGGAATCGTTGAGTTTTAGTCAAACTTAACTTTAGTAACCAAAACCTGCACTATTACGGTACAAACTAATAGTTACTTATAACTCCAACATGCTCGAAAGGTATACACAATTACAAACGACTAAGTAAAAACCCTGTTATCATTCAAAAAGAGCCGTTACAACTCAAGAGCGCCGCTCTCTAAAAACTCATTGTTTTTTGCCATTTTTCATACAAAATTGTGCATTTGATGTTTTGTTAAAATAATGATTAAATAGAGATATCATCAACAACTATTTAAAAACTTATTTTGATTTTTTTCAAAGTAATCTATAAGCATTTTTTGTATTTTTCTAAAAAGTCATGAGAGCATTTGAAAGGGAATGATTCTCATTTTGTTTTATTCAATGAAATTTCAAAGGAATTAAAACCAACCAATTTAGTGTCAAGGGGCATTTCGGGAATTACCAATACTCAAGTGTACCTTTAAAGCGTGAATGAAAAGAGAAATTTAAAAAGGGTTAACCAGGTTACCTTTAGCATTCAATTTCATGCGATCATATTAAAGGGATAGTTGAGTTCTGGTAAAGAGAGTACAGTTTTGGTCAAACTGAATTTTAGTAACCAAAACCTGCACCAATACATTTAACAAACTAATAGTAATAACTTCACCATGCTCGAAAGGAATACAACATTACAAATGACTAAGTAAAAAGCATGTTATCATTCAAAAAGAGCCGTTAAAACTCAAGAGGGCGCTCTCGGTCATCGGTTTCAACCATTTAAAATAAAATATTGTGCATGTGATGTTTTGTTGAAATAGTGATTAGATAAAGAGATATTCAACAACTATTTAAAAACCTATTTTGTAAATTTTTGAAAAGAGGAAGCATTAAAAACAAAATTTTAACGGCTGGTTCAAAATTATCAATAATTGTGGGGCCCACAATTATTACAAATGGTTATGTTCATGGATATTTCAGCCATTTCTGAACCGATTTTGATCAAATAAAGTTTATTCAGTCATTAAAATTGTATGGTCTTTTGAATTTGACACTCAGTTTTGCATTATCTCACAAAACATGTTTGTGTGTAGCGCCCTCTATACCAAAACTCACTTATCCCTTTAATCTTTTAACTTGTTAATGGTCATACGGTTTTTTCCCCCAGAGGTTACTTATAAAATATCATTCTTGTCTTCACCGACCGTTTGTTCCTATTTATAGTTGCCAGAACACGATGAGCTGTTTGCCTAAATAGATAAACAGAGGCGTTTTCAAAACTATCAGGGTGGTGGTGGTGGTGGTGGGGGGGGGGGGGGGGGGGGGGGGCTTCAGACCCCCTAGTCTTAGCCCCCACCCCGCTTGGTACGCCTATATTTTGGTTTGACTAAAAGGTAGTTACCCTTTCCAAAGGGCATGCTGGTACTGCATCCTTTAGGGAATTAACAGAAAATATGGAATCGCTTTATCCCCCTGCCGTATACCGAGGGAATTTTCTGAGGTTCGTACGCATCCGTTTCCCTGTAATCACAGGCTTTCTTCATTAGTTCCTCATTTAATGCGGTTATCGTCTCAGAATTCTTAGAATGCAGGAAGAAGTTGAAGGATCGCATCCTTCAAAGATTTTAAGTAATTAAAATGAGCGAAACAAATTGAGCTCCAGAGGGACTCGAACCCACGACCCCTGGTATAAATCATACGTTTGTATGATGGCGTTGGGGGTGGGTGTTTATACGAGAGGTACTTGTGTCCCCCTCCCCACAAAATTTGAATTGGCAACCATTAAACACACATAACGGGAAACAAAGAAGAAAACATATGCCTTTGCCTCATTAGTAAGTCCGTGCAACGATGACCAAAAAAAATCCCACAATGAATTAAATGGCATAAATAAAACCAAGAAGAAGCTCCTTTAATAAAAACGGACTATTGCCATCATGACTTATCATGCTTATGCGATCGTCGGCGAACAAGGACGCCACTTTCGTCGGGCTGGAGAGAGTCTTCGGGTGAGAGAGGTGAGACGGTGCCCAGGTGGGCATATATATACATACAATTTTCAACCTTCTTTCATCCTTCTTTTGAAGAAAAAAAAAAGTATGGGGGGGGGGGGGGTATGGGGATGGTTAGACTGGGGGAGTGTCCGGGAAAATGTGCAAAGCGACAAAGGGTGATCGACTTGTCTATATAGTCCAGAATCAGAGTTCTGAAACGCGATTCGGGCTCCTAGATAATAATTTCACTTGATAAACATTAGCTTGAAAAATATTTGAAAATGACGTTTCACTTTCAGGGCAAGACCTATTCTTTTTAAACGCACCCCATGGTCTAAATTCTAAAAAGCTTTTAGAAAAAAACAAAAACATAATAGGGTTGTCACTTAAATACCCGGAAAAAATAAACGAAACGAAAGAAACACAATCATTTCATGAACATTGACTGCCGAGCTGTCAACTGACCATTAAAGGACAATGAAATCCAGACAAATTGTTGTATGCACTATAAGACACTAAATATAATGAATAGTCTCTGAAAATTTGAGCACAATCGGTCAAGAAAAAAGAAAACTATGGCTCTTTGAAAAGAGCCATGTATTTCTTCGAGTGACTCAAATTGGCAACGCACTCTGGTAAAGTTGTGGACAACTCCCCATACATTTTGTACACAAAATTTCAGTTTTGTTCAATTTTCTCAAAATTTATTTGTACCCTTCGTTCAAGTTCAACATATATTTTGTAGAATGCTTTTGTACATAACATATCATGAGTAGGGGGAATGGAAAAATGTGACTATGAAGAAAACTGTAAAAATGGGAACATTTGTGTACAAAACATATGGGGAGTTGTCCACACACTTATCAGAGTGCGTTGCCAATTTGAGTTCTCCCATAGGAATAAATGTACATCTTCAAAGAGCCGTAGTTTTCTTGTTTCTTACCCGATTATGCTCTAACTTTCAGAGATTATTCATCTTAATCTCTTCAAGACTATGAAAGCAACATTTTGCTTGGGTTTCATTGCCCTTTAACTGTAAGAATCCAAATAATGTGGCTTTGATTCCTCATTCGTTATGAGCAAAATAATTACTGTCATCACAACATGAAC
>JBAMJV010009705.1:0-83606 GCA_037951105.1 Echinarachnius parma
CTGCATGACATTATATGTTGCTGCTTCACTCTGAAAAAAGATGAACACAATTTGGATGGTAAAAATGTTGAATTGGGACAATTGTATTTGGACTATTTATGAAAAGTCCAATTAAATTCTCCAATATAAGCCAGAAAATAATCATTTTCCACCCCCAAAATGTACAACATTGTTAAAAAAATCCTTAATTTGTCCATTTAATAGCTAACCCACAATGTATGCTTTTTTAAAGTTTAGAATCCATGGATCATTTTAAGATAAAAATATCAATTTTGATGAAAACAAAAATCAATACCCCACTGGGCCCCTTATCATCTTAACATACTCAAATCCGGGCCAAATGGACCAAAATGGACCAAAATGGACCACCGGAAAGCTGCGACACCGTTAAAACAAAGCACCAAGTACACAACAATTTTGCAAACATTTTGATTACATTCTTCCCCCCCCCCCCCCCGCATGTCAGTTGAGCGTTATCAATGTTTTGTGTGACCTATTGTGTTTCTTTTAATTTGTTGATTTCTATTAATTGATGTATTTCTCTCTTCTTTTACATTTTTGTTGGGGGGGGGGGGGGGGGGGGGTAGTGTACAGCATGGTCTTTTTTGGAAACTCGATATGCATAGAACATCATTAAATGAATGACTATTTTTCTGAGAAAGATTGTTTCATAATCATCATAAATAGGTACATTGGGGTCAAAGAACACAAGCCATACTTGTGATTATGGGATTATAGTGGTAGGTGTCGCCTAATTCGTCGATTTCAATTTAACTAGACTATTTATCATTGTTTTAATGTGCGATTGATAGTGAAGCTGGAATATGATCACACTAATAATGTTTGTATCGGTATCACCCTCATAAACAAAACTGGGAAAAACTATATTTTATACTCAAACTTCCTTCCTCATGACATGCCCATAATTACCATCGAACACATTGGCGTAGCCAGGATTCCTCCAATGGAAGGGGGTGGGCGTCCGCGCGAGCCACCTGGGGTCTAGGGGTCCGAGCCCCTGGAAGCTTTTGGATTGTAGCTTTTCTGAAGTCCCGAAATGAAAACTACCACCTAACAAGCAAGCAACAAGCAAAACCAGAAAAGACCTGATTTTTTAAATGTTGTATTTGTATTTATGTATTTTGTTATTATTTTATTTTTGTTGGGGGGGGGGGGGGGTGGGGTGGGGGCACTCAGGCCTGGGCCGATATTCAATTTAATACTTAAAGGGATGGTTGAGTTATTGTATATATTATATTGTTTTTGCGCCTCGGAATAGGCTACCTAGATAGATGGCGCTTTATAAATGCTTGATATTATTATTATTATTATTATAGAGGGAGGGCGCTTTAAGAATTTTTTTTGTGTGAGGTAATGAAAAACTGAGTGTCAAATTTGTTATCAAAATCGGTTCAAAAACAGCTAAAATATTTCTAAAAAAACAAAAGACAAAAGGTAGTCTTCGTACGCAGACCCCTGAACACATATTGTAGTATGGTGATGCTTTTTTCCCATTCGATATTTTTTTTCTGAAAACGTATTTTTCTTAACTTTTTAGTGGAATAGACTACTCAAAATGTTACCTTAACCAAAAAAAATATATTTTTTGGGTGGTGGTACTCCGAATACCATACAACTGCAAATTTGTATATCATGCAATACAATGCTGTACGCATTTACCTCGCATGTTAAAGTGTCCTTTCATTGATTATAAATTGAGTCGAATTTGGTATGATTGTGAAGGTAATCTTGTACTTTACAAGCCTCGAGAAATTCAGATTTTTTGAAATTTTTAAAATATTTTTAAATCGAAATTGAAAATGAGAAAAAATCACCCTCCAAACCAGGCCCAAATTCACTCCGATCTCGCGGCTTAGATCGATGACGTGTGGCAAGGGGCGCATGCGCAATCGCCGCGGATATGATATATCAGTTTGCGTGCAGTTTTCGTTCCAACAACCACTTGCACCGCTTGCTCGTTTTGCAACATCGGAAATGAACAAACAAAAATCTAGAAAATTGCCCAATGTTAGTGTAAAAGTACATATTTTACCGTATGAGTGGTTATTTTCCCAAAATTAGAGATTTGTTTGACAAATTGAGAGACGCAAATTGAACGTGCCTCGAAAAAAAAAATGCCCGTCTGTTGAATGATACGGAACACGCACTAGAGTTTCAGCGGCCAGCCCCGCGAGACAGGCTGTGCTCTAGCTACCTAGCTGAGCTGCTGCGCCAACTGCCATGACTGCCTTGTAAGTAATTGCACTTTTATAAAGCTCCGAAAAGGAACGAAAATGCAAGATTATTACGATCACACCTATTCTAGACTATCTCTTATTTTACTTACATGTTTGTAGGGCTTTTAAAACAAATGCGAGAACAATTACCTGCAAAAACAGCAAAAAAATTGCGCTGATAATAGTGCACCGTTACTCACTAACGCGAGCTGAATTGAAGCGAGCTACATACATTATAATACTGCACTATTTAGCCGCTATATATTGCATGCATATTTTCCACCGTATCGCGCACGGTCGAGGCTCTGCACGTATGAATGCATGCCGCCAGCGAGGTGATTCATTTACTTATTTTTACTTTATCAGACACATTAATGAATAAAAGAATAACTTTACAACGAATATAAATTGTTATTTTATTAGTTCAAAAAGTTTAAACCACCATAATTGTATAGAAAATAGTTTAAACAACCACGGAATCCTCGGTATAAAGGGGTATAATTCCCGTATATTACGTGGTAGATACCGAAGCTTCCTATTTAATAACCCCTATGGTGACGTCACTACAACACACACAGCTACTGACT
Organism: Echinarachnius parma; assembly: GCA_037951105.1. NCBI lineage: Eukaryota > Metazoa > Echinodermata > Echinoidea > Clypeasteroida > Echinarachniidae > Echinarachnius > Echinarachnius parma. The sequence continues at coordinate 2,825 of JBAMJV010009705.1, forward strand.
CCGCTCGTCGCTGGATTGGGGGTTTTGAGGCAGTGTTTAATATGATCATTTTTTTTCTATTTTTGGATGTGCTAGTACTTGGAAAGTAATATTTTCATATTCTGTATGATTTCAACTTTCTGTAAAGATATAATTTGGCTAATATTGGTTTTTCTTTGAATAAAGTCTTTAAGGGTTAAAGAATATATATATACACGTTCACGTACAAAAACGAATGTTGAACATTGACGCACTCAACAGACAGACAGAGTCAAATCAGATCTTACGCAGTACGCAAGTTGTGTTGCTACCAAGACAAACTTTTACTCCATAAGAACTTTCTTTTATCCGGGATTTCTACAGGCTACTTTTTTTTTGTCGGAAGCTGTTCAAATTTGGAATATATGTTTGCGAGGAAATAATATTGGAATCTATAGATTTTGATTTGAGAGGAAAAAATGTTAACGGAATCGTGATACAAAGATATTAATGACACTATTGACACAATGAATAATACATATACAGCGGAAGAACATCAAGAATAAAGGAATTAATACAAATAGATGTTTATATATGTTTTGTGTTCAACGCATCTGCTCTAATCTTTTATGTAGCGTAGGTCAACTCATTGTGCGACGAAACTCTCTTCCAATTTATTTATTGTTATAAAGAAAACTGGAAATAATTATAACAGGAACAAGATGGCCACTTTCCTTCTTTATGTTTTCGCTTTAATTAGCATGGTCAGTCAAGATTTTGTTTATGCAGGTGAGTTTTGTATACCCGTTTTTATTGAATCAATCAATGAAATGAAACGAACACAATGCTATTTAAACCACTTATAATATCGATCTATCGATAATCGATTTATTGATCTGTAATTTTTTCTTGAAGGCTTCGTATCTAATCAGGAAAATTGGGCTTTGTTGGGAATTGAACCCGAGGCCTCCTGATTGCTACTCCAGTGCTCTAAATGACTACCGGACTTCAAAGCTCTGAAGGGGGTACTTCCCTAGTCGAGATTCTCGCCTATTTGTATTCGTTTATTTTATCTCCCCGCGCGCCCTAACTGGATCTGGCCGAGGGCCGGCGATACCCACAAATCGCGCGATGTAGAGTACAGATTAGTATACATCGCGCGATGTGTGGGTATCGCCAGCCCTCTTACGGACAGATCCAGTTAGTGCGCGCGGGGAGATAAAATAAACGAATACAAATAGGCGAGAATCTCGACTAGTACTTCCCCAAAACCCGTGCTATAATTAATAGCTACTTTTTGACATCAGTTTACAAATGAATACGTCTATATAGGCCTGTTATATTATATCTTAATGATTAACTCTCTGCGTGCCGTGGTTGACTCCAATCACAATACTCGTAGATTCAGATCCATTGATATGTTCCTGAATGCACGCAATATAAATCTATAAATGTAAAATGCATTTGTATAGGCACTTGCCTTCTTTCCATTGTTTTAAAGGGATAGTTGGGTTTTGGTTAAACTGAATTTTACTGAGTAGCCAAAACCGGCACCATAATATTACAAACTGTGAGTTATAACTCCACCATGCTCGAAAGGTATGCAAAGTTACAAACGACTAAGTAAAAACCTGTTATCATTTAAAAAGAGCCGTTAAAACACAAAAGGGTGCTCTCTAAAAATTAATAGTTTCAACCATTTGAATTTAAAAATTGTGCGTGTGATGTTTTGATAAAATAGTTGTTAAGAAGAAAGATCATCAACAACTATGTAAAAACCTCTTTTGCAATTTTTTTAGAAAAGGGTAAGCATTTTATAAATTTTTTCTTCAATCATCAAATAAATGTGGGATCCCACATTTATTCCGATTAAATATATTTATTGATATGTTAACTATTTCTGAACTGATTTTGATCAAATAAAATTTATTTGGTCATCAAAATTGTATGCTCTTTCAAATCTGACACTCGGTTTTTCATTACCCTCACAAACAAATATTTCTTGAAGCTTCCTCTATACCAAAACTCAGTAGTAAACTGTAGTAAGCTTGTCTAGGTCAAGATGATTCTTAAAATATATTTTACCAGTCAGAGGGCGAATCATTTGTTGTTAACAACTTTTCCATGCCAACAGATTTTGACTGTGATTTTGGAACTAGGTCTTTGACAAGTAGCTATGGGCTTAGTGATTGCGGCATTACACAAGACAACGATGGAACATGGGGCGTAATCAGTGGTCGCGGCGAGTATGGGCCGGATACATTGGGAGGGGAAGATGGTAAGGCAGACTATGTTTATGACACTTATAAAGCCCGGCGCTGACAGAGCCGACTTGACGCGATCCGACCCGACCCGACTGGAAGCCACAGTCGGGCCGATTCAGTCGTGGCCGATTCAACATATTGAATTTGGCCAGATTGGCTCCGATTGGCAAAATCAGAGTCGTGTGGCAACACACACAGAGCCGATCTGACTGAAAACCAGTAGGATCGGGTCGAGTCGGCTCTGTCTGCGCCGGGCTTTACCGTTAGACCCTCCGCAAACAGAGCCGACTCGACCCGATCTGACTGGTTTTCAGTCGGTTCAGCTCAGTATACCTTGCCGTTTTCCCGGTCAAGAGCCAGTCGGAGATCATTCGAGGCTAATTCAACGGTTAATTGAATCGGCTACGACTGAGCGAAACCGACTCTAGCCTGGCTGAAAACCAGTCGAATCTGGACGAGTAGGCTCTGTGTGCGAAGGGCGTAAATGTGTATTTTTTGTCTACTTTATAGCCCCATTCTCAGACTTTTCAATTTATGGAGCTGGAATAGGCATTATACAAACTACAAACTTAGCACAGTAACAGGATTTTGTTCACAGTTCACAGTGTGCTCACACTGTTTACAGAGTGCTCACAGTGTGCTTACAATGGGCTTACCATGTGCTCACAGTGTGCTTACCGCCGTGTGCTCACAGTGTGCTCATAGTGCGCTTACCGTGTGCTCACAGTGCGCTCACAATGTGCTCACAGTGTGCTTACCATGTGATCACAGTGTGCTGACAGTGTGCTTACCGTGTGCTCACAGTGTGATTACCGTGTGTTCATAGTGTGCTTACCATGTGATTACAGTGTGATTACCGTGTGCTCACAGTGCGCTCACAATGTGCTCACAGTGTGCTTACCATGTGATCACAGTGTGCTGACAGTGTGCTTACCGTGTGCTCACAGTGTGATTACCGTGTGCTCATAGTGTGCTTACCATGTGATTACAGTGTGATTACCGTGTGCTCACAGTGTGCTTACCATGTGCTCCCAGTGTTTACCGCGTGCTTACCGAGTGCTCACAGTGTGCCTATCGTGTTCTCACATTGTGTTCACAGTATAATGACTTTTGATCACACCGGTGGGACAAAAAAGCGCGTATTTTACATGGTCAACACAGTGTTGTTGCAAATGTTACCCACAATGTAAACAAACGGTGTTGGAAGTGAGCAGTCTACAATTCTTGTTTGTTTGCGTTTGTTTTTTATAAAAAAAATGTAAATGTAAAAGTAAATGGGTTTAGTAAGGTTTCGAGTTTCTTTCACAGGTGGCTACTTCATCACGATTGGCACGCAAACGACATCATCCTTTGCTCTTCCTAATTTGCAGTCTAAACGCGAAGCGTGCGTAATGAGGTGAAACCGGCGAATCTCGCGGAACTCGAGATTAGGCTGTCAGTCGGAAATCGGGCATTGGGATGTTACGAGACGTCTCAAGATTTTTGAGACAGGTCAACAAACTTTCATCAGGTACCTACGTCATGCATCGTGCAAGCAGCAATGGTTGGGTACGTACAAACATGATTCTTTCTCTTTATTTTGATGCATAATTTGCCAATTTTGGCTGTCATCTTGGGTTTGAAATATTGAGATGAAAATCGGAAACATTTTGTCTCTTTCTGGTTAATACTTTTGTCATATTGTCAGATTTTGCGACGTCTTGACCCGTCTAAAACTTACTTTGTAAAATTTTCTCCGAATAATGATAGTTTGAATTGTTGGTATTACGCACAACCCAAATTCGTTTTGATGCACGATGCTTTTCATGTAATAAATGTCACATTAAAAACAACAAAATCTTGAATGTTTACCGGAAGTAGGCACAATTTTGCTTTAATCGACTCGATCTTTTCGCGCGATGTACGAGAATGGCGCGCCAACAAAAGAAACGATTCACAGTGGCATTGTTCTTGTGTAGTCCCATATGCTTCAATTTATGTTGGGACTGCCTAGTATTACTGTATACTATAATTTGTATGTCTATGATTCTTACTATCCATAGCGATTAGAATGTTACTATTAGGTTTAATCTTATTTTAACTGATTCTTAAAATTACTAGGCCAGGCCCAGGGAAATGTCCCAGTTTAGAAGACTCATAATCATCCATGATCCTGATCATTCAGTGAATAATCATGATTCAGATTTCAGTGCAATTTTGTGTTTATGAATTATGTAAATTGAATTGTAATCATTGAATATTATTTACTAATACTAGTAAATACTAGCAAGTACTCGCCCACCATGCCCACATCATATCTGTGTATTAGTTGTAAATGTTACAGAGAGCATCCATTCTTAATTTTGTCATGTTTATATCGGGGAATAATTTTCCTCAAATTTGATTAGCAATTTCAGCCGATGGATAAATATTTCAAATGAAATTCTGTACATTTCTATGGAAGAAAACTGCTACACAAAAGATGTTTTGTATAGCAGGCATGCAAAAATGCATAGCAAATTGCGATGCGATACCAGGAAAATTATTCCCTGATTATATTTATATTAAGTTGATTTTCATCGAAGTAAAGCATTGGAGAGCCACATCACCACACATAGAGTAATCAATGTATACTAAAATACTGCTGTAACTCTCAATTTCACACCATAGTATGCAGAACTGATGTAAATGTGCGACCCTTGGGATCGCTGATCTCCAAAATAGCGGAGGGAGAAGATGGTGCATGGTGGGCAGTCTGGGCAAAGAATGCTAATTTAGCTAGTTTAAATTTTGAAGCATGTGTCCTGGGTAATGGATCAATGCACCATTAGAACTATGGGGCTTGATCAGTTGCACGTGCACTAGCCCCAGTTAGGTTTATTGTATGTGCGTTCAAAAAATAAAAATAAACCACCATCAGGATCAGCCTGTTTACATCTTAAAGCACTTTCCATTTCCCCTCTCTGATTACAGAAATTGAAAGAGAACCATGGTTCTAACGAAATGGTGCCAACAGAGATGGGACTGATAAGGGGATTTTCATTACTAAAAGTATTTAGTAATTTCTGTGCTTCATGCTAATTTATTTTCTTTCTTTTTTAATTGCAGGCTTGCCCCAGCCAATAACATCAAGGTAGCTGTGTTCAGTGACTCCATTTTCCGTGGGCTTCAAGACCAACTGCAAGCTACCAACTGCTTTTTTTCCTGGACCGTTGATTTTCTGCCTGGAGCAACTTTAAATAAATTATATGATCATATACGCTATAATTATACAACAGACAGTGACACTGGACTAGTTCTTCTCCATATTGGAACAAACAATTTAAATAAGGGTGTATGGCATCAAGATAAACTTTTATATCGCCATCTGTACTTAATTACGAGAGAACGTTTTCCAGCTGCACATATAACATTCAGTTTTATTTTACCCCGCTGGGACAGTGAGGATCTTCACACTAAATCTTTATATTACAATTTAAAACTGCACCAACTCTCCACTTCCTTCGGGAGATGTAATATATTTGATGGAACTGGTCCATTTTTGCAACACTCCTTTCATTACCAGAGAGACGGGTTACATTTGACAAGTGCTGGCAAGAGTGTTATTGCGGACAGTATATCTTCTTTTGTGAACAATTAATTTTTTCCTGCTACACGCGTTATTGTTCCACATCCACGATGGCAAATACCACCCATTTGCCCTCCAAAAAAAAAGGCATCAGGAGTCGGTTCAGTCAGGACAGTGGAAGGAGACAGATTTGGACTTGGTAGTTTATTGCAGGCGTGAAAAGTATGGAAATCGTCGCCGTCAACAAACACCACAACCTCTCCCGCCGAAGCCAAGAAAGAAAAAAACACCATGGCAGTCTGTTCTTGCTCCTTCAGCCCCAAAGTTATGTGCCTGATGTGCCAAGTTTTAAGATTATACCTTATGTGGCCATCAAGTCAAGATGTGTCGCATCATCTCTACAGCAACTTCAGCCAATTCAGCAACCTGCGCAACCATCGCCATATGTGCGGAGGAGGAAGGCTGCCAGGAGAAGGAGGCAGAGGAGGAAAAAGACCCTACGGAAGAGGCGGCGAAAGAAGGTACATATATTTCTGTTTGCCCAAAAAATATGTCTTGCCTCAAAATATGTTTTTGTTAAAATAACTCCCATGTAAAAAAAAGTAATGCAAGAACTGCAGTACCACAGTACTGTAATGCAGTACTCTGAGTACATACTTGAAGTACCTATGTTATTACTGCATTAGTACCGCGGTACTTGTACCACGGTACTTGTACCACAGTACTTGTACTGCGAAAGTGTCCAATTTACCGGAGTAAATGCACTATGAGTACCGCAGTACTGCAATAACATGTTTAACTAATGTTATATATTACAGCCCCGTAGCCAGGGGGGTGCGTAGGGTGTGTGCGCACTGTTTTATTACATTTGATAAACTTATAATCGAGTCAGTACATGTACTGAAGTTGCAGTTATACTGTTTATATGGTAAATTTTTCTGAATAGAAATTCCTAAACAAATAGAGTCAAACCTGTGTATAGTGACTACCCAGGGGAAGCATGGAAAGTGGCCACTGTAGATAGGTGACCTGTAACCTTCTAAATATGGTATTTAAATGCTATGAAGTTATCCAGAACTATTTATCTGTGATTATGTAGCTTGTAAAATACAACCGTTCTTAATTAAAACACATGAATTCTGATTTGATTTTAAACTTAATTTTTTTAAAATTCAGGTTTGATTTTAATCTTATATTTTTGTTTTCCGTATTTTTCTCTCTGCTCCCAGGTGAAACAGAACTTCCTACATATCCTGCCAGTGACAAACTATCGAGCTATCCTTACACCCGGGTGGAACTCTCCAGTGTTTACAGACATTACACAAAGACCATGTTGTGATCCCGTGCACAACCAGCTAGCTCCAGTCCATGGTACACGTCCTCCACCAGCTCCCAACCCTGCAGACCATGGTACACGTCCTTCACCAGCTCCCGACCCTGCAGACCATGGTACACGTCCTCCACCAGCTCCCGACCCTGTAGACCATGGTACACGTCCTCCACCAGCTCCCGACCTTGCAGACCATGGTACACGTCCTCCACCAGCTCCCGACCCTGCAGACCATGGTACACGTCCTCCACCAGCTCCCGACACTGTAGACCATGGTACACGTCCCCCACCAGCTCCAGACCCTGCCATTGTTTTGGAATCGGTTTCACCACAAGCCATTCATTCAGAATCATGCTCTTGCTTACATATACTAATAAGGTCTTTTAGTGTTAAAGCCCAAGCTTTATCATTTGCTGTTATAGGATCTTCTACTTTATCTGCACGGTTCATCAAGTCTTGAACACACAAATCTAGATCACTAAAACTTGTTTTCTTAACAATGTGAACAGAATAACGATAACATCTTGAGCACAAAAAACGCATCTCCATCAACAGCAAACTCTGCCTTGATGTCTTTCAACTTGCTTACTCCTTCATCTGAGAGGATTTTTGATGAATATTTCCTTTCTTTAACTGTAACTTTAAGGCTACATATGCAACATGTAATACAAAGTTCAGTTGTTTTAAAATTTGAAAGCTCTGCCCTGTGTTTCCTGCACAGAGATATGATATTGGGTACTGACAAACAATTAAGATGGAATGCATTATTAAAGTCGTCTAAACTGCAACAGGATTCCACTTCTGATGTAAGAGCGCACATCATGTATTCCGAGAGGAAACAATTAATCCTGTGCTTCTTCCTGCTTTTTTCAGGCGTATATAAAGAATTTTTAAAGACAGCTGCATATGAATTATATACTAAAGTCCTAAGAAATGTGTGTCATAGTAATGTATCACTATATGATAGATCAAAAAGGTCAAAACCATGGCTTAGAATCAGAATCATGGATATTATGGGAAGTAAACTCTCAATTAGTAAATCTGGGTCTAACAGAGGAGATTTGTTTTATGTCTCAGACTTATCAAAAGAAGACATTATAGAAGCATGGCATAAATCAAAAGCTGAAATATTTTCTCTAAACAGTAAATGTAATGATGAATGTTCTTCCTCTGATGAGACATTGTTGTCACCTGCACATTCTTTAAATGAGAGTGAATCTCTTTCAAGTCTGTGTGACACAGCATGTGCAGTTAATACTATGCTTCGTTCACAGGGGAAAAACATGTGTGAAACATATTCTAAAGACCCCATGTCTCTACTGCCATTTGATATTAATTCAGTTGACACTCTATTTAACCCAGTACTTTGGAATTTCATTTGTTCGTTAACAGGAAGTAGGGAAGAGATAGCTGAAGCACGAATGGCAGTGCCTTCGTTTGGTGAGGATTTTCTTTTTCTTGCTGATACTTCATCTCAAGGGTACTTAAAACGTAACAAAAGAATATCCCTTATGTATATGTTGCATTTTATTATCAGTGATAACAACACATATCCATTCCATTGTAGTCGGATCGGGTCGAGTCGGCTCTGTCTGCGCCAGGCTTAACGCAGCCTCATACGTCTTGGGTCTATGGTAGGATCCACAAAAGATAAACTCGAAACAAACTTGCTCAGGGTTCTCATGGAAGTCCCCCACCCTCCCCGGCCAGGATCTGTGGCCTCTCTATACATTTTTTAATTTGTTCCTGAACTTAACATGACATGCATTACATATACAACTATTCCCCTCCAGTGAAACACATTTACTTTTAAATAATTCCACTAGGCTCTCTGACTTTAAAGTACAAAGATGAACATATCTAACATAATTTGTATTGCCACTGCACACTTTACATGGGCCACACTTTGTTTTGTTGCATGGTGCAACACCTCCTTTATTTGGCTTATGTTTTACCCCTGTGAAACATTGATATTTAAATTTATTTTGAACATTATTTCAGTCTGTACTACTAAAACAAAGATAGGTGCAAGACCGAGATGTTGTGGAAAGAATGATTCTGAGAGGGATTTGTTTTAAATGAGTGATGTACACTGATGTACAATGTGGAGTTGTACTTATCTTAGTCTTGCCATGCCAAATATGAAAATGTACACGTATGAACATACATGGTTGACTCGAAGCTGAAACTGTGACAAGATAATAGTCATTGATACATGGAAGGTGCTTATGAATTTTGCCAAAGATATCTGTTTTTTTTCAGTTATTTTACTGAGAGGGATTTGTCAATTTACAACGTGGAGTTGTACTTGACATGCCAAATATGAAAATGTACAAGTGTAAACATGCACTGTGACAAGATATAGTCATTGATAGGTGGAAGGTGCTTATAAATGTATGAGATACGTTTATCTCTAAATAGTTTTTGTTTGTATTGCATACTTAAATGCTGTGGCTGAAACAGTGTGCTAAGTTAAAGTAAGCACATTCACTTCCTTGTAAATTATGGATGATTTTATCAGCATGTGTGAAGGGATGTGCAAGCACTATATTGAGATATCATGGTAATGAGGAGTATTGTACGATAGGCCATTTACACTTAAGCATTACATTTTATGTGCATAATTATGCATTATGTCATGGTTTTATAAATGAAGATAGTAGTTTTAGTATGCAAGTTTTCTATGTACTAAGAAATATGTACATGTATATACATGTAGTTGTATTTTGTACTACTTACTGGTTCACCTTTATTTGCATGCTTATAGAAATTACTGTATGTGCATACAAAATTCATCTTGAATGTTGAAAATGCAGCTGAACACATGTACCTTACCTCAGTGTGATTCATTTCACACTATCCTTGTGTGTGATATCTTGCCTATGAACCTGTTTAATGAGTTTACTCTGTAAATAAAAAGTTTTTTATTCATAAAATTTCATTTTTGGTTTTAAGTGTTTTCGATAACATTATTTACCAACCAGTTAGTATGTTTGTGTTTGAGTGAAACATTGATGGGTGCTTCCCGTGTGCTTTCTTTCAATGATCATATCGGCGGGGTTGTTCATGTGTGTGTGTTTGTGTGGGCGTGTATACGTGCGTGTGTGTCTGTGTGTTTTTGGACAGTTAGCACACTTCTCTTCAACATTTCCTTAACTCTCACTTCTTATTTTTGTTTTCGCATATTTTCTGGGGGAGAGTGGGGATGGGGATATACTATAATTAATTTGATAATTTGACCCAAACATTGTAAACAATAACAATAAACAAATAGCAAGAAACAAATATACTTTCCCAAAATCAGGAGGCCTAAGCATTTACTTTGACTTACCTCTAATATTCATCAAATTAGGAAATACACATATTCCCCCATACCCCTATGCCCTAAGAATGGGAACAACGTAAGTTATCCAAGATTTGTCTTTAAATCCTCGACTTCCGTTTTGACACTTGTGATATTGATCAGTGATAGTTCTCAAACATCAACTTACATAAAAATGATCATGTGGGCCTACGCGTTCTTAACTTGAGCCAATCACTCGCTGTATGTCCATTGCAATCTGTCAGATTTTATTGGTGAAAGGAGAGGAAGGAGGGAATATGGGAAATATGACATAAAATGTATTATTATCTAAGTTCTACAAATTTTAGACAGAAATGAACAAGGATAAATCCATCGCCTCGATCGCGAATCGAACGTACGATCGAAGCGCTAGCAGACAACCGCCGATCACGTGATCACGTATTGACCAATGCGGTTGCTTCGGTGCAAGCGCGAATTGAAGCTAATCTTTTAACACAATTCGTAGATTCTAAAAATGAAGTGGGGTCATTATATCCGACGTCTTGACTCGTCTAAGGATTAACATGTCTAAAAGTGCACATTTTTCAGAAGAATATAACCATACGAATGAATATCTAAGCAGAAAGGAATGATGCAAGACTTTTTAATGGTACTTTTTGATGATCAAAACCGTAGAAAATTGTACGATATTAAGGGAATGTTCAGCTCATATTTTCACATTTTTTGCTGTCTTATTGTCGATAACTAATACGATATGAGGTAAGATTTGACTTTTCTCATTAATTCATGACCAAGATTATCGAAATCTGTTCAGAAATGGCGAAGTTATGCTAATTTTTATTTGACACGTCCTATCGCAATATTTGTAAAAATGCATCTCGGGTATGAATATTAGTTCCGCACACGGAGCCTCGCCCGCACGCTTCGCGTTTAGACTGTTTGAGACTGGAGCAAAATTCAGGAGTACTCTCGTTCGCGTACAAGTTTATCGGTGTCACTTCGACTAACACGCGTCCATCACTGCGCATCGCAACCGGGTGTGGTAGTAAATGGGACCCCGTTCTTATTATCCGTAATGTACAGGATGGGTGGAACAGCGTGAGAAATTTAACAGTCTTCTGTCGTGGAGAAATGCCAGTAAGTATGGCTAAATAGTTTGTCCCAAATTCTATACAAAAACAAAACAAAACTGAAAGACAGTTTATGCTAATAGTTGTAGGTGATAAGTAATGATTATTGGGAAGTGATGTGACAAGTAGGGGAGGGGGGGGGGGGGGGGGGGGGGGGTGTGGTGGCGGGGCCGGGTTAGGCAAACCTAACCCGCACCGGCGCACCCCACGTCATTCACTTAGTCACCAACCTTATCATTTGATTTTAACTATATACAGTATATACAGAGAGAGAGAGAGAGTAGACTTTGTAGATATTATGAACATTTAATTCGACGTTTTTAATTATTAATGTTGTGCAGCAAGTGGTTACTCGAAATGGGTTAGTCCCTTCACTATTACCCAAATTAATTTTGAACAAAGAGAACCAATATAATGCATTCTGTTTCTTAAATTGTCTCCTTGCATTTATAGTATTTCTATTTTACGGCTTTCCGAAACAATGCGGATGAGATCATTGCGGTGGATGACATACATGTGGAATTTGCACATCCCCCAAGTAAGTAGACATTTAATATAACCCTTTTCTTTTCCTGCCTGACAGTGCAATTATTTATTTATTTATTTATTTAAAGAAAAAGATTTTTCGAGATAAATAACAGGACATAAACTAAAAGTAAATTGTATAGTGGCATTGTAAGGATATTTGTGCCACATTTTTATAATTTGGCCAAAATTTGGCCAATTTGGCGAATAAGTGTGCATTTCGCTTCAAAAGTCATGCATATTTCCAGGTGGATAGACAATTACTTTGTTCATTGAGACGACGAGAGATAACCACGTAACTGAAAGGAGAGACGTATGAGGCGCCGTTTGTAAAAAATATTATATATTATAATTTATTAATGAACATTATTTACATAATATAATGCAATGAAAAACACATTATTATTTATGAATAGTTTTCCATTCATGTTTATGCCTCCGCAACGAAGTAGCCGGAGGCATTTTGTTTTGGGGTTGTCCGTCCGTCCGTCCGTCCGTACATCCCGTTCTCGTGATCGCGTTATCTCAATAACCGATTGACGGATTACTACCAAACTTGGTCAATGTATGTATCTTGGATAACCAATGAACTCATCAGATTTGGGAGTCAACAAAGGTCACAGGGGTCATTTATATGCCAAAAAAAGCTAGTGATCACGTTATATCAAGAACCAATTGACGGATTCTCACCAAACTTGGTACATTTATGTATCTTGAGGGACCAATGAACTTATTAAATTGTGGGGTCATGAGGCCAAAGGCCGAAGGACACAGGGCTCATTATGTGTGCAAAAATAATTTGTGATCGCGTAATCTCAAGAACAAATCGCAAGGTTAATTGAATCATGATGTAGTTATTTGTTTACAGTAAACAAATCATACTTTTATAAAATAAATGCCATTAAAGTGGCAAATAGCATTTTTCCTTTAAAATTAAAAAGGCGGCCCTCTTGGATTTATGTGGGTTGCCAAGGTGATACGTCAAACTAAGTACATGTATCATGGATGGATTTGTTGCCCCCTTAAACATTGGACAAATGGTATTCCTTGTCATTTTTACTTCCTGGGTTCACAATATACTCTATTTGGGGGAATATGCAAATTAGGTTAAATACCTAATTATGCTAATTGTATGCATTGCTAGAGGTTGCAGCTAAATTATCTTTAACACGCATTTAGAACATAATTGAGGAAAATCGTCTGTAATTATGATTTATAAGAGGCTGTAGCCACAGAAAATCATTAATAGGCTATTCATAAATATGCAAATTAGGGGCAACCATCTGGGATTTCAGGGTGTTGCCCATATGGCACTTACAAACGAGCACCAGAAATGGAATCCTTGCCCCAAAATATCCTAGAATACTTGTTTGTTATCAATGTTGTACAATTCCTAACTAGAAAATTACCCCTGACATTATTTCACAAATATGCAAATTAGCTAATTTAGTTTATAATGGAGTCAACAAAGGTCACAGGGGTCATTTATATGCCAAAAAAAAGCTAGTGATCACGTTATATCAAGAACCAATTGACGGATTCTCACCAAACTTGGTACATTTATGTATCTTGAGGGGCCAATGAACTTATTAACCCGTTGAGGACTGGACCCGAAATATTTCGTTCTTGAGTCTATGGAGAATCCGTGTTATACCAAAATCAATTCGTCCTCAACGGGTTAAATTGTGGGGTCATGAGGCCAAAGGCCGAAGGACACAGGGCTCATTATGTGTGAAAAAAATAACTTGTGATCGCGTAATCTCAAGAACAAATCGCAAGATTAATTGTTTAATTCAATTCAACATTTATTCAACACTTTAACAAAACATGACATACAATGAAAAAATAAAGTTATAGTTACAAACGAAAGTATATGGAATCAACAGGAAAGGCAATGCCTTATGAAAGCGATTCCAATGTTTAAAACATACATATACATTGCAAATATACAATTTTACCCTACTATTGCACACACACACACTCACACAAGTGCCTGGTTAATTATTCAGCGGAAAGCTGGTAATTCGATACATGTGGACATAGAAAGTAAATATTGCTTCAATCTCCTCTTACACAACTTCAAAATCTGACTTGATTTTATTTTAGGGGGAGCATTATTTCATAATTTCGGACCCTGGAAAAATATAGATTTATGAGACGCTGATAATCGTATTTTGGGTATATTAAAATTATTCATATTAAATCTTGTTGAATATGTATGTATATTATTATCAAATAAAAACAAAATAGTTACTTAAAGAGATATAGTAACTTTGTTGACATGTGCAAAAAGTGATTAGTGGTTAATACAATGTATATTGTTGTTATCTGTTATGTCCACTGGGTGTTGTGTGAAAATTTCAAGTTAAATGGACTTTATATGGCTGAGTAATGAGCAAAAACGCAAAGTGACATTCACTAACTCATTGCACTCACTTTGTACACGGTTCTGACGATCCGTTTGATAATTTGACATCTGAACACTTCAATCGTAAATATCTTTTTAACGAAAGGGAAATTTGAAAAACCGAAACCTGTCCCATGCTTTTTTTGTTAATAAGAATACAACAAGGTATGAGGGAACCGCGAAAATTCCAATTAGATTTTGAGGATTTGGACAATATTACTAAGTCCCTTTAAAGATTTGGGCAATATTTGTTTAAAACAAAGATACATGAATATTGCAATGTGAAAAGTATATATGTCATTTTTACATTAAATCATTAAGACTCTGAAAAATTTGTTCTGAATGGGCAAGATAAGTACTATGAGAAATTATTCTGACTGCTTTCTTTTGCAATTTCAATAATCTTAAACTATTTTTATCGCTGGAATTGCCCCATATTCGTATACAATACATTAGGTGCGGTAAGAAGAATGCATAATAAAACATAATTACTAAATCTTTTGAACATGAATTCAACTTAGAATACTAATAGTTCTTGAAAGTTTATTGCATATGGCACCAGTGTGTTCATTCAATACAAGCTTCTTATCGAGGCATGCTAGTGTAAAATTTAATTTGAGAGGTTCGTTTTATTACAACACTTTCGTGTGGAATATACCTATTTGAGAATAACATAACATTTGTTTTATTTAAATTAGGATAACAGTCTTTTAAAGGGACTTAGTAACATTGTCCAAATCCTCAACATCCAATTGGAATTCTAGAGGTTCCCTCATATCCTTGTTGTATTCTTATTAACAATAAAAGCATGGGACAGGTTTCGGTTTTTCAAATTTCCCTTTCGTTAAAAATATATTTAGGATTGAAGTGTTCAGATGTTAAATTATCAACTGGACCGCAAAAACCGTGTACAAAGTGAGTGCAATAAGTTAGTGAATATCACTTTGCATTTTTACTCATTACTCGGCCATATAACGTCCATTTAACTTGAAATTTTCACACAACACTCAGCATGCTCAGTGGACATATCAGATAACAACAATATACATTGTATCAATCATTCATTACTTTTTGCACATGTCAACACAGTTACTAGATCCCTTTAACTTAGCCATTTGTAAGTTTTTCTACTTCTCGGGCTTGATGGAATTATAACTATTAGTTTGTAATGATATGGTGAGTGCTTTTGTTACTAAATTCAGTTTGACCAAAACTGTACTATCCCTTCTATCATCCTCATCACCATTACTTCAGCTTCAACACAGAATGCACCGGTACCATCGGCCATGCAGGCAGCATCAATTACATCTGAACCAACAGCGGCAGCAGCAACGACTATGGCCAAAACTCCGACTACAATGTTGCTAACCACAGCCCCTCAGACAACATCAGAGACGATTACCACAACCATTTCGACCACGACGGAGGTGGATACAACGACGAGGTCATCGACGTCGACCGAAAGTCCAGTAACGCCTCCGCTGGGTACGCCATGCTAATTATGATTACAATGTTATGTTCACACGTTAGATAACAATGTACATACATTATGTATTTAAACTTTAAAGGGATCGATAAGTTTTGTTGGCATGGGCAAAAAATGATGAATGGTTTGTATAATATGTAGTTTTGTGATCTAATATATATAACGTCCTCCAGTATTGTGTGACATTTCACGTTAAATGGAGGTTATAGGTATGGCCGAGTATTGTATCTCTACTTTTTATTCGTTATGCATGGCATTGCAGCTACACTATCAGGGAACTGTCCCAGTCTGAACGCACCCCAGGATGGAACCATTAACAGTAGCAGTACCAGTTACGGGAGCATCATCGCATTTGCCTGCAACTCTGGGTTTAGTGTAAACGGGAACACTTTACTAGAGTGCATCTACTCTCATGACTCCGCTACTAACGGCTACCTCTACTGGAGCGGTGATGTGCCATCGTGCGTAGTTGGTGAGTCACCTACATAGTCCTGGGCCACCCATCGATATAAAAAAAAAAAAACGATATATCGATGGGGCCACCAGATCACTGCTGTTGCGCAGATCTCTCGCTGGCGGCGCTATAGGGGGATAAATAAGTCTAAACTAGACTAGCCACATCCTGTACATCATTATACAAATGTCGATGGAGGGATTATGCGCCTCGGGACTTATAATCTTCCCTCAATAGCATTTAAAATCCCTCGGAGAGGAACATTCCATGAATTTCCCGAGAACAAAGTTAACATCTGTTATGTTATATGACAAAAGTATCATAATACTTTTAGCCTTTGAGCTCGAAGTGATATGTTGACCAGTCATTAAATAGCACTTGCAATCGATAGCATCGCTTTCATCGTTTGCCATAGGTCTAAACGAAAATTCTCCTCTATCGACATATCGCGGCTCCTCCATGTCATATAACAAAATATTATTGCAATTACGTGACTGTGTTGAGTCAATCAATGGGCCGTATGCATAAAAACAAGCAATTGCTTGTGCTAGCCTTTTGCTTGAATCGGTATGCATAAAAACAAGCAATTGCTTGCAAGCAAAAGCATTTGCTTACAAGCACAAGCAATTGCTTACTGCTCGTAAGCAAATGCTTACCAAACAAGCAATTGCTTAAAACCGTATGCATAAAACGAACCTTTTACTTGTCTTGATAAGCAATTGCTTGCGTTTTTTTCAAGCACATCCAGACCAGCTTGAGCTCTTGCTTACTCAGGGCATTCGCGTTTAAGGATCAATTTTTCGTACCGTTTCAGGATGATTTCAAGCTCCATATTCCAGAGGTTATGTTGTGATCAAACTCCTGTTATTTTAGACTTTTTACGGCAATTTTTGTCCATCGATCTGCACAGAAACCCCCCTGATGCTCCGCGCTGTTTTCCCCCTATTTGCGTAATAAAAAATACTGCTGCCAGGTCGGGCACGAAGCGTTGTTGCCCTGCAGTGCGATGTTCGCACAACCGTAACGATCCTTTGTCCAACACGTAAGCAATTGCTTGGCAGTGCAAGCAAAAGGTTTGAGCACAAGCAAAGGCTTGTGCATACGAATTTAAGCAATTGCTTGAACTTGATCTTTTGCTTGACAAGCTCTTGCTTGTGCTTAAAGCATTTGCTTATAAGCAATTGCTTGTTTTTATGCATACGGCCCATTGACTCGTAGTTGACCGTTGACCAAGTCAGATAACATAAACAATTATATTTTAAACTGTGCCCTAAATAACGCTACGCCCCTGCGCCCATACACACTGGCGTAACCGAAGTTACTTATTATCATGTATACGAAGGGTAAAGTGGGCCGGGGCCAGTGGTGTGGCTGTAGCCAAAACAAACCGAGACCACTGGTGTAGTTGTGTAAGAGGGGTGGGGGGGGGGGGGGGGGGGGGGGTCATCAAGACCGATTGTTGCCTGAGACCACTGGTCTAGATGGCCGAGACCACTATGTAGACCCTAGACCGCTAAAAAGTGGACCTCTCTGAATTGGGAGGGGTGCGGGGGTGCGCTACGGGCCTGCCTCCCAATTCACTAATTTTTACCAACAGCTCGATGTCAACGAATACAACATAACGAACAAGTTTGTATCAACGATTTATGCATGGTTTTAGTATGTCCCACCACATTGTATAGTAATGTGCCTCTAATGTATAATTGCTATGATGCACTTGGTTTTAATTGTTATAAAAAATGATTTAAAGTATCCTAATAGAAGAGCATAACACAATGGTCAAATTATTATGATTTAAGACTACTTAGATTTTAATCATATATTACTTAACTATTGTTACATGTTAATGAAAAGCAAATCATTGATTGGAATACTAGAACCTCATACAACCTGCATTTAATTAAACGAAGACACGTACATGTATTATAATCTATAATACACAACAACTTATAACTTATATAATTAGCTCCCGCTTCTTTTTTGTTATTGTCTTTTCCAAGGTAACTGGGGGCTGGTCGGTGGTCTAGCGGCACTGCCTTCCCTGGTTCTTGTCATCGTACTGGTGGTCGTCGTCAGGTTCGTACAAGTTCTCTCTCTCAGTATCGTCATCAAACAATGCCGTGAATTATAACAAGCACAGTCCATTACACTCTAAAAATGAAGGTGCTAAAAAACGAGTGATGCTCGCGATCGTGCACCACAAGTGTAAGTAGTGAATTAAAGTCTGCGAGGTGCTAAAAGATCAGTGCTGAAAACTGGTGCTGTGAGAACAGCACCACAACGTGCTAAATTCGCAACAATAGAGACTGTATGATACTATCCTTAGAGTGCGTTCGGCTTCCAGTGATGGGAGTTAGCTCAGTCGGTATCGCGTCTGACTTGGACGCGTGTGATCCCCGGTTCGAATCCTACTATCGGACATCTTTATCCTGCTTCTTTTACCACGAAATGCATATGAGCTAAATTAAGTTCCGAGTTAACGGAAGCAACCCCTCCCCCCGTATTATTTTTTAGCACTATGGATTTTATTCATCACACACAATGTGGATTTCTTAGCACCAAACGTGCAAATTCGGTAACACCTCAAGTGGTGCTTAACTAGCACTTGTACTAGTGCCGAACCAGCACAGCTGTGCTGTCCCTATGCGAGCACCGAAAAGGTGCTGAATGTAGCTCTCCAAGTGCTAAAAACAGCAGTTCTGTTTTTTTAGTGTAGTCGCGGGGCTCGTACATGGCTGTTCTTGGCGAGTATGCTCCTCTGGGAGTTGAGGTGATGCGAAGGATAATTGTGGGGCACACTCTTTGTATTTCTTATTTAAAAAAAATATAAACAAATATATATTTTGTATTGTTTTTCAAAAAAATGGGGGTATGTGCCCCTCGTGCCCCCACCCCGCATAACAACGCCACTGATTGGAAACAAAAAAACATGTCTAAGCAACAACAAAACAAATTGTCTCCATCATTGATAAGCTGTGAAATACGATGTACACCTCATAACTCATGTAGGTTAAAACAATACGATATTGCTCCCTTCTATAGAACAACAAAGTCAAAAGTAAGAAGTCAAAAGTCAAAGTCAAAGTCAAAGTCAAAAGTTTTACTACAATATTAATACTGTCATTGTATCGTGTCACAACAAGTTTGGTGAAACCGGCCAACTACTCTGCATGGTGTCCATGGAACCCCCCCCCCCCCCCCCCCCCCCCCTCCATCAGACTGACATAATGACAAGGCCCTACGACGCCGTTTAACTTGCCTTAATATTCTATTTTCATTATTCATCCCCGTAAGGATCGCACATACGTAAAACATTCTGTTCGTATTCGTCATGTTCGTTCGCATTCATTTGGCCTAAAGACAGATTTAAGATTTTAAAATACATTGGCAATACATCGATGGCTACTATTTGTTGTTGTACTTAAAATAATGTTACAAAACGTGATGATTTTGATGAATTTAGGAAGTCTCGCAAAAGATGATGACAAATTGTAATCAGTATTAACCTTTTCAATACGCCTAACAAATGTAAGATCACAAAGAGAAATATTACTATGTGGACATTACATTACTACATTGAAACTCCTTTCAATTATCCTCTTTCAAGTTAAGAAATTCACTCTGTTACATTTCGAACCTGATTGAATCACTTTGATAGTGCTTAAACCCAAACTTATTTGGTGTGTGAACATTAAAGGGGACTACCAGGCAAAGAACAACACATAGTTATATGGTTTGGTACCTTTGTGTGAAATCAAATAGATGCCCAACATTTTGCAAATACTTGTGTAATTCATAAACGTTATTACCACCACTTACGGAACCATTATGACCTCATGGTTCCGTATGCGGCAAACGTTTGCGAGTGCGCCAGTTCTATTCACTCGTACGTTTGGAGACAATAGAATCACGGACGATGCGTTCGTCCTGTAGACAAAAGGTACTCTTCGTACGCAGGCAGACCCATGAACACATGATGTTGTATGGGGATTATAATACAAAAATATATACTTTTTTCTGGAAACATATTTTTCTTAACTTTTTTGGTGGAATGGAGTACTCAAAGTATTACCTTTTATTTATAAGAATATTATTTTTGGGTGGTGGTACCCTAGAGTAAAAACACGAAATACAATACAGGGTCTTCAGTTGGCAGACTAACGGTCGTAGCGGTCGTGTATCATTTCGAACTTTTAAAAATCAATATGAATTTAACGAATAGGTATTTTCTAGTTCGTATTATCTTCTAAGAAAAGCTATTAAACTATACTTTCTCTATATAAGACAACTATCTCCCAGCTATTGAAGTTAGCTGGCAAAAAGTGGGCAATACCTTGAAATGAAATGCTGTATTTCTGTATACTGCAGGTGTATATTTATCAAGTGCCGACGTCGACGACATGCCGGTGACATTACGAAGGACGACAAGAAGCCGTTAAGTCGTAACCGCTCATCATCGCCCGATCACGATGTGGGAATAGGTTCAATCTGCATCAAGACAAAGACGCCTTCCGACAACCATGTCAACATGTTCGAGATGCTGGACGAGGAAAAAACATCTAATCACTATGACAACTGGAAACTACGCGTTGTTTCTGTTAAAGGTACATTATTGCAATCTTTGACTTTTTTTTATTTCAATAAACACCAAAGACAGTTCTAGTTATTAGGGGTACAGTACAGTTTTGGTAAGGCTAAACTTTAGTAACCAAAACCTGAACAATAACATTACAAACTATATAATAGTTATAACTCCACATGCTCGAAAGGTTTCCAAAATCCAAACCAATAAGTAAAAAGTATGTTTTCATTCAAAATGAGCCATTAAAACACCAGAGGGCGCTCTCTAAAAAAGCATTGGTGTCAACCATTTTTCATACAAAATTATGCTTGTGATGTTTTTTTTTAAATAATGATTAAATAAAGAGATCATCAACAACTATTTAAAAACCTCTTTTGACAATTTTTTGAAAAAGTGTAAGCATTTTTTTAATTAAAAAAAAATCATCAAATAAATCTTGGCCCCAGATTTATTCCGATCGGATATATTTATTGATATTTCAGCCGTTTCTGAACCGATTTTGATCAAATAAAGTTGATTCTGTCATTAAAATCGTATGCTCTTTCAAATCTGATACTCGGTTTTTCATTATCTCACAACAAAATTATTTCGTGCAGCGCCCTCTATTCCAAAACTGAACTACCCCTTTAAGCATACTATATATACTTTATAAACTAAAGAGCGCTAGCAATAGTTATGGATTTGTTGAGTTAATGAAGATTATTATCATTGCAGGCAGTATAAATTGCTGATAAATACCCACAATCATAATAATAAAAGTGTTGATGTATGTAGCGCCTATCACGAATTCACGATTGATAACCATCTCTATTAAGCGCTTTACAATTATATTATGTCATCGGATACATTCTGCAATCAATCCAGCACACAAAGTGCCCGTTTTCCACTTCCTGGGGAGCCCACCAGCCTGGCAACCTTGTGGGCGCACATAATGCTATTAAATTTTAATTAAAAACCCAATTCAAACTCTATATTTTTTTTTCCTACTCATAGATATGAAATTTTAGATATTGTTTCGAAATTTGATTCTAAGAAAAGTTCAGGCCATGATGAAATTAATAATTTCATTTTAAAAGGCATTATATCTTCCGTTGTGGATCCTCTTGTTCATATTTTTAATTTGTCTTTATTATATGGCCAGGTACCAAATTCTATGAAAATTGCTAAGGTTATTCCTTTGTTTAAAAAAGGAGATAAATTAGATGTAAATAATTATCGACCGATTTCTTTATTGTCCTCTTTTTCGAAAATTTTAGAAAAAATAATTTATTCCCGGACAGTATCCTTTTTGAAGAATAATAATATTTTTTCTAATCTCCAATTTGGTTTTAGGGAAAAACATAATACTGTACACGCATTATTGTCTTTTATTGAGAAGGTAGCTCATGCAATCGACAAATCTTCTCATACGATAGGCATTTTCCTGGACTTCTCCAAGGCCTTTGACACAATTAATCACGACATTTTACTTTATAAACTTTCACATTATGGTGTACGTGGGATGGCCTTGGAGTGGTTCAGGAGCTATCTTTCGGATAGAAAGCAGTATGTATCTTTAAATGATAACTCTTCTGCTCCCCATAATATAAATTGTGGTGTTCCACAAGGTAGTATACTAGGCCCACTTTTATTTATTTTATATATTAATGACTTTTGTCGATCATCCGAAATTTTGTCTTTCGTACTTTTCGCTGATGATACGAATTTGTTTTTTTCTCATAATGATTCTTATAGACTAGTTGAAATTATTAATATTGAAATGAGTCATATTTTATCGTGGATCAGAGCGAACAAATTATCATTGAATCTCCAGAAAACGAAATATATGTTGTTTAGTAAATCTATAGATTCGTTACCTGCTAACATAGTTTTTGAAAACACCCCTTTGGAGTGTGTTTCATTCATTAAATTTTTGGGTGTAACGGTTGACAATAACCTTACTTGGAAATTTCATATTGATAATATTTGTAAAACAATTTCTCGTAATATTGGTATAATTAATAAAGTGAAGACATGTCTTCCTTTTAATTCATTAATTATGCTTTATAGTTCTTTGATACTCCCATACTTGAATTATGGTATCTTAGTTTGGGGTAACACTCATGAAACTTTATTGGATAAAGTGTTGTTATTACAAAAGAAGATTATTCGTATTATTTGTAATTCCCCCTTTCTCTCCCATACAGACCCCTTATTTTTTGAAAATAAGATACTGAAGGTAAAAGATCTATATTTATTTCAACTTGGTCAATTTATGTATAATTATAATAAAAATATGTTGCCATCTGTTTTTCAAGAAATGTTTTTTAAAAATAGCTCAGTTCATAATTATCCAACAAGACATTCTGAAGAATTTCATTTACCTCTCTTGCGGACCCTCCTTGCTCAAAATACATTTATATATGAAGGCCCCAAATTATGGAATTCTTTAAGTACTGAAATAAAAAATGCTCCATCGATTAATATTTTTAAGAAAAATTTTAAATTGTTTTTATTACAATCTTATGTACATCATTGAACTATATCGCCCATTTACTCTTTCCCCGTCCGTACGTCATCCTGAACAAGGTCTTTCTCTACTCGCAGACTCAAAATGTAATCTGATATGATATATTGTGCCTTCTCATGCATAGCTCCTTTCTAAGCGCGCAACTCTTTTTCCTCATTTTCACTTGAACCCCACATGTAGCTCATCCTTTTGTACTACTGATTATATTTGTACCCCCGATCCCTCACTTCCGTTTGGCAGTGTCTAATTGTTGTATTGTATCCGTCATCTCCTATTGTTGTCAAATTCTCTCTTGTCCCATGTAGGTCTCTGTTGGCACCCCTTTTTTCCTCTATACTTTTTTGTAGTCTAGAATGTGTTAATTTAAATATACAATAATATTCCTAACTATTATTTGAGGGGTCCACAA
The DNA here is from genome assembly GCA_037951105.1 of Echinarachnius parma. NCBI lineage: Eukaryota > Metazoa > Echinodermata > Echinoidea > Clypeasteroida > Echinarachniidae > Echinarachnius > Echinarachnius parma. The sequence goes on from JBAMJV010009705.1 coordinate 26,730, forward strand.
TTGTACAAGCACTGCTTTTTAGTGGACCCCTCTTGTTTCCAATATGTATATCTCTATTTTGTATAAATTGTAATAATTCATTTGTAATGTTTTGTTGGAAGCAAGAATAAAATTGAAATTGAAATTGAAATGCTAAGGAACTACGCTCCATTCTTCCGGGTACTCATACACCTGGGTGAAGAGCAGCAAATGTGGATACATTTTCTTGCTGGAGGAAAAATGCGATTTGCATACTCTGGCTTCGAACTCGGGACCTCATGATTGGAAGGCACGCGCTTTTCCAATCTTTCCACACCACTTCCACAATCATGCCAGTAATATTTCGAGTATTTTTGTTATTTACTACACGTAGAAATATAAATAAATTAGTAAAGCAATGTTCTCTGGAACTAGTAAATTAAATGCAATTCCAATGAATTCGTAAGAACGTTTTGAAGCTTCCACCTACCCCCTCAATAAAAAAAAAATAAAAAAATTATCATAATTTACATTATTATTTTATCTTATAAATGTACATCATATCCTTCATTTAAAGACGATGCACTACAAACCAAGACGACGTCGATGACGACGACGACGCCTAAAAAGAAAAGTGATATCGGAAATGAGGGTGGCTTGGAAGATCCAGACCTACACGTATACGCTAACACAACTATCGACCAGTCCAACATTCCGACGCAACCTAAAATGCCACCACTGCCAATGCCCGCAAAATCAGCCGTTACTATGGGAACCCCCATTGACCCATCGCAGGAACTGTACATCACTGTACTATAATACCTTTCCGGGTCAAACGCTGTGATAGGTGGCTTGCCATACATCGTTTTAAAAGAGTAACGCGGCATTCCGTAGTTTGTGGATGTTCTCGGAGTTTTATCGAATTTGATTTCACTCATAAAAAAAAACCTATTAGTGTCTTGATTTCGGAGTTGTGAGGAGAAGGAGAACGTGAACACATAACATGGGGGCCGGCCGGGAAACAACAAATAGTTGAATATCACACACAAACAAAACTGTGGAAAATGGACGTAATAGATGCATGAAGCTCGTTGTGTTAAAGGGGACCACCAGGCAAAGAACAACACATTATTATATGTTTCGGTACCGTTTTGTGATATCAAATAGATACGTAACATTTTGCAAAGGGTTGTGTAATTCATAAACAAAGCAATTAATTTCCACCACTTACGAAACCACTGCTATTTCCTGGTTCCATACGGGCCAACCATTTGCGAGCGCGCCAATGCTATTCACGCGCACGTTTGTAAACAATAGATTCCCGGGCGATTCGTTCGGTCTGCACACATTGCAATTCACCGCTGCGCACACATAGCAGTCTGCGTAATTCAGACCGCATGAACGCATGCTTTAGAATGGTGATGCGTTTCCAATTATATATTTTTTTTCTGGAAACATATTTTTGTGAACTTGTTGATGAAATGGAATACTAAAGATGTTACCTTTCTTTAATAAGAATATTATTTTTGGGTGGTGGTACCCTTTAAAGGGGTAGTTTAGTTTTGGTAGAGAGGGCGCTGCACATCACAATTTTTTGTGAGGTAATGAAAAACTGAGTGTCGAATTTGAGAGAACATGCAATTTTAATGGCAGAATAAACTTTATTTGGTCAAAATCGACCAAGAAACGGCTGAAATATCAATAAATATATCTGATCTTATAATTATTTGGGGTCCAAATAATTGGATGATTTTTTCAAAAAATAAAAAAAATGCTTGCACTTTTTCAAAAAATTTCAAAAGCGTTTTTTAAATAGTTGTTGATGATCTCTCTATTTATTCATTATTTCAATAAAACATCACATGCATAATTTTGTATGAGAAATGGTTGAAACTTGAAACCAATGCCTTTATAGAAAGCGCCCTCTTGTGTTTTAATGGCTCTTTTTTGTAATGATAACGGGCTTTTTACTTAGTCGTTTGTAATTTTGTATACCTTTCAAGAATGGTGGGGTTATAAATATTAGTTTGTAATGTTACTGTGCAGGTTTTGGTTACTAAAGCTCAGCCTTACCAAAACTGTACTACCCCTTTAAATAAATCAAACTTTATTTATAATAGTTTTTTTGCATCTGGATGATCTGGTTGATGCAGGCAGAGAATGCATTTTTATTTTGTTGTTGTTTTGTTTTTAATTGTTAAATTTAAAGGAATGTGCAAAGAAATTGCATTCAAAGAAAGCGTTATTGTATATTACGTATAAACAAAACTCATACAGTGGAAATTAACATGTGCAGCTGATGCAGGTTAAAGCCAGTTGTTTTTGTTGAAGTTTTGATACTTGTGTACATGTACATGTTGTAATATAACTTTAGTAAAACTGATATTTAATGTATGAAGACAAAATGCATGTTTTGTTTTGAAGAATTTTTTTGATTATATGATGTGTATTATAGTTGGTACTTTATGCTAGCAACCGGAAACTCACTAGTTAAGCATGAAGATGATAATTGTGAAAGGTACATAATTAGACAAAAGTTGTAATTATGTGTATGATATCATTATGCCATGAAAGATGTTCGTAATTTGTTATAAATGTTGTACATGAGTGTTGTACATGAATGTATAATAGTTAGTTTTGCTTGCATATGTGAATTCAGACTGATCAACAGGAAACGATTTGTTTTGCTGTTGTACTAATTGCATGCTGGTACAGATTGTACAGTTATGCACAATTATGTAAATTACATATTTTTGTTGAAGTTTTGTAAATGTATTTTACTTTTGATTACATGTATTGTAAGGATGAAACATATTTATGCCACTAGACAATAAGATATGTCATATAAGTTATATGCATGTTAGAATAACGTAGGTTACATGCAGTTGCAGTTGTACGTTAGGTTATGATGTGTATGCAGCACACACAACGCGTCGCCGATAGCACACCAAACCGATAGTACGTCACCTACGTCTGCAACCCCTAGCCTTAAGGCCGCGCACGCCAACAATTCCCCACTCCTGACGACGGATAGTCAACCTATTCGAAACGTCGAGCCCCTCCTACCATCCACCCTCTCCTTTCTAGGACTACCAACAGTCCTTTCTAGGACTACCAACTGTCCCTTTTAGGACTCTCCTAGAAAGAATACCAACAGTCCTTTTTAGGACTATCCCAACAGTCCTTTCTAGGACTACCAACAGTCCTTTCTAGGACTACCAACAGTTCTTTTTAGGACTCTCCTAGAAAGAATACCAACAGTCCTTTTCAGGACTACCAACAGTCCTTTCTAGGACTACCATAGTCCTTTTCAGGACTCACCAATCCACCCATCTCACATGGTGCAACCGCAAACCACACGTATTATATGTAAATATTATATTACATACAGAGTTATTGGTACGCACGTCTTTATAGTCTTGTTACAGGTAATGGTTCAGTAGTGAATTTAAGATTTGCTAGATTTGAAATACTGTGTTTTGGAGGTAGATCATTCTCAGATGTGAATGATCTCTTTAAGGGGGGAAATGTGATAGATGGCTTGCCATACAGCGTTTAGAGTAACGCGGCGTTTCGTAGTTTTTGGATGTTCTCGGCAGCACACACAACGCGTCGCCGATAGCACACCAAACCGATAGTACGTCACCTAAGTCCGCAACCCCTAGCCTTAAGGCCGCGCACGCCAACAATTCCCCACTCCTGACGACGGATAGTCAACCTATTCGAAACGTCGAGCCCCTCCTACCATCCACCCTCTCCTCGCAATACCAACAGTCCTTTCCAGGACTATTCCAACAGAAATGTGATAGATGGCTTGCCATACAGCGTTTAGAGTAACGCGGCGTTTCGTAGGTTTTGGATGTTTTCGGAGTTTTAACGAACAGGTTTTGATTTTACTCATAAAAACAAATATATATCATTTTTATTCTCTTGAAAAGATTTTACATGTTTTAAATAATCTTATAGTTTAGTTATTAGTGGGTAAATGTCAATTTTTTCAAATACTTATATATTAGTATATAATGTTTATTTCATCATCGTTTCTTGCCTTATTCAAATGTAAGTATATCATCCATACATGTACAGAGGGTCCTACGCCTCACTAGCAATAGTTGCTATTTCTGCATGGTCCTTTTACCAATTTGTTTGTCTGGACTCTGTTAACATTTCTTACATACATGTATGATTGTTATCTTGTTATCTTTGAACATATTGGTAATAAAGGTTTTCATTCATTCATTCATTCATTCAATTAGTTTGGCCAGTATAGATGTTTTCGGTAACTTTCCCAAAACTGTCAATTGACTTTAAAGTGGTATTACAGTAGGCAATGGGGCTGTTTCCATTGTCGTTAACGCAAGAGGACGCCATTCAGAAACTGTTGGGTTCTTAATCACTCAAAGAACGACCACGGTCACTCATGGTTTACGTTACATGGTGCCATCTTTAATCGAAGCTCATAGCAACAACAACTGAGCCTATGGAAGGCCAACAGATACAATATAATTATGGAACGCTAATGGTGTATACAACTTAGTAATACATAACAACTCTCCCCCCTGCCAATTTTAAAAATACAATGTGTCTTTAAGAAATTCCATATCACTCAATGTGACAAAGGTGGTATAGCCTTACTTTCTTGCAATTGTTGTGAGCATATTTTAAACCTAAGCATTCCAGTAAAGTTATTTTCAATGTCGTACTTGTAAAGGTTTGAAATACGGCTAGAAAAGTATAATCATCACTGTTTCCATTATAAAAAATTTCAACTTGCAATCACTTATACATTTTTATAATCGTTCATACACAACCTTAAAATCATACGAAATTGTGTTATTTATAATGTAACAAACAAACTTGAAATATAACTTTTCTGTTATGAACAAACATATGTATCTGCTGATCATTGTTAATAAAGGTACACATAAAATTTCACTTTTGTGTTTCATTGTGCTTCATTGTATGTTGTAATTAAAATATGTATGGAAGCCTAGCAATCTTTTTGCCAGCTCATGTGGATAACAAAATAAGCATTAACAGTGTTCCTATCAAATAATCTCAATAACCGTAAACAATGTTAACAATACTTCAAGGTTCTGTGTTTCTTGATAAACTTCTTCAAACACACTGATTCCAAATGTAACATCATAAATCAGCATCTTTAGTAAGGTTTAAAATACCTTAATTGCCTGTCTTATGATTGGGGTAATGGAAATGTACTTCAAAAACCGGTCTGTCTGTTTACTTCTACTTGTGCTTCTAATCTAGGGAGCATTTGATCTACATGTCTTCGCCAAATGCCTGTTTGCACTTGTATTTTGTACATCAGTGGTCCTTCTCTGTCCACTATCACACCTGGAACCCACTTTTGTTTTCCTACATAGTCCCTAGCAAGAACAGAGTCTCCTACTTTAAACTCGCGCAACTTGTCTGCTTTGCTGCGTTTGTCCCTAAGAGACGCTTGGTAGTGTAGCTGCTCAGCGTACCTACGTTCCATGTTTGGACGCAAATTGTCCAACCGTATGCGCAGTTGTCTTCTCATGAAGAGTGCTGCTGGCGATTCCCCTGTGACCGCATGTACAGCATTGCGATATGCCAGTAGGAATCTGTCTAGTTTGGCTTGTGCAGATCCGGTATCGGATCGGGCAGCGCGCACAGCTTGTTTGAGTGTTTGAACAAAACGCTCAGCCTGACCGTTCGTACTCGGATGATACGGTGCGCTGCATTTGTGCGTGATTCCGTTCTTGTGCACAAATTCTTGAAACTCTGCGGAGGTGAACTGACTACCGTTGTCAGTCACTATGATTTGCGGTAATCCATACCTCGCAAACATGGTTCGTAGGGTATCGATAGTGCGTTCTGAGGTGATACTCGACATGATGAATACCTCGGGCCATTTAGAGTACGCATCTACCACGACCATGTACGTCAGACCTTCGAATGGTCCCGCGAAATCAACATGGATTCTTTCCATTGGCTTGGACGCTGGAATCCATGGGTGCAGCAGCGTTTGCGATGGTTGGTTTTGAACAACCTGGCACGTTCCGCATCGTTTTGCATTGTCCTGTATGTGTTGGTCTATCTGTGGCCACCACACGAAACTCCTTGCCACTGCCTTCATCTTTACCACACCTAAGTGACCCTCGTGCAATTCCGCAAGAACTGATTTTTGCATTTTGTCAGGGATAATGATGCGCATTCCCCACATGAGTATGCCTCGTTCAATCGTAATCTCTGTTCTGCGCTTAAAGAATGGTTTCAAATCGCTATCTTCAGCAGCTAGCTGCTTCGGCCAGCCATCCAAAGTATGTCTCAATACTCGAGACAGAACAGGATCTTTGCGTGTTGCGTTTCGCAATTCATTGTGTGTTGTTGGAAGCATTTCCACGTGACACACCGACACGTTTTCAGGCTCGCAACCATCTGGTTTTGCATTTGCGTCTGGAAGTCTGGAAAAGCAGTCTGCGTTTGCATTTTCCTTCGATGTGCGGTACCGTATTTCGTAGTTGAAGCCTGCAAGGTACATTGCCCATCTTTGCCTGCGTTCTGCCGCTAGCGCAGGCAAGCTCTTGTGTGGGCCTAGCAGTGCAGTGAGTGGCTTATTGTCTGTAATAAGCGTGAATCTACGACCGTAGATGTACATATAAAATTTGCGCAAAGCGAACACAATTGCCAATGCTTCTCGCTCAATTTGCGGATACTTCCGTTCCGTTTTGGTGAGAGACCTTGACGCGAACTGTATTGGTCTTTCTTCACCGTTTGGAAGTATGTGCGACAGCACCGCGCCGATGCCTATGGGACTGGCATCTGTTGCTATGGAGATCGGTATCTCCGGATCATAGTGAACCAAGAAATCGGAAGCTCGCAGCAATTCTTTCGAATGCTTGAATGCCCGTTCCGCTTCATCGCTCCACACAAACTTGTGATCCGATTTCAACAATTCTGTGAGCGGCGCTATTTCGTGAGCCAAATTCGGGATGTACTTGCGGTAATAATTCAACATTCCCAAATACGACCGCAACTGTGATACATCTGTGGGACTAGAGAGATTTTCGATCTGTTCCACTTTCTCCTCTACTGCGTGTACGCCTTTTGCATCGATCACGTGACCTAGGAATTGTACCGATTCCTGCACGAACTGGCACTTCTCTTTCTTTAGTGTCAAGTTCCGATCTTCAAGACGTGTGAGCACTTGGTCCAAGTTTGCCAGGTGCTCTTCCGGGGTTCGACCCGTGACGAGAATGTCGTCCAGATACACTTGTACACCCGGTAGCCCTTGCAACACTTGCTCTATGGTATTCTGCCAAATGGCAGGCGCGCTGGTGATACCGAACACAAGGCGATTCTGCTGAAACAAACCTTTGTGGGTTGAAACGACCAAGAACTGTTTGGACTCTTCATCCAACTCAATTTGATTGTAGGCGTGTGCCAAATCAAGGGTTGAGAATAGCATGCCTCCGCTCAGATTAGCCAATATGTCTTCTACATTGATATTGGGGGGCGGTACCTGGTCTAAGACTGGGTTTACTGTGGTCTTATAGTTGCCACAAATGCGAACTGACCCATCTTTCTTTGGTATAGCTACAATAGCTGTGCTCCACTCACTATGTTCAATGGGTGTAAGGACACCACATTTTTGTAGTCTATCCAACTCTTGTTCTACTTGGCCTCTCATAGCATATGGAACTTTGTATGGCCTAGTAGTCACTGGTCTAGCTCCCTCTTGGACTGAGATGTGTGCTTTAGCCTGGGTCATCCTACCTAGCCTATTCTCAAACAATTTTGAATGTTTGTCTAGGACTCTATCAAGCTCATTCGAGTGTAGTACCTGGACCTGGTCCTGGTCTACCTTCTGATCTAGGCCTAAGGCTCTATCTCTATGAAGCCTAGTTTGGACTAGAGACTTCCACTCAAGAGGTATTATCCCTAGCCAATCACGACCCATCAATGTGTACTCAGTATGTTCGACTACGAACAGACATAGTCTACCACTATACGAACCGTACCTTACCTGGACTTGGACTTTACCGACTGGTTTGACCTTTTCACCTGTGAAACTCGTGAAGGACTTCCCCGTCTCTTCCATCTGTACATGAGACAAGCACTTTTCATAGTATGACAATGGAATCATGCTCACACCAGACCCTGTGTCAACTTCCATTTCTACTATTTTACCTTCAATTTCTACTGGTGCCAAAATGGCTCCATTCTCAGACTTGGACCTAGATGTTGAATTTACTCTAAGCATGAACATTGTGTAATCATACACTACTCTGTCCTTACGTCTATCGTTACCATGGTTACCATTGTTATCACCATGGTCAGATTCATTCTCTACATCACTAGAGTCAGATTCATTCTCATCACTACTTATCACTGCACATTTCTTTGTGTGATCTTTTGACTTTGACTTTACTCTGAACTTAGTGTTTTTACTCTTCTGTTCATTGTTCTGTTTCTTTACATGTTTGTCTTTGTTTCGACATTTTCTCTCCAAGTGTCCTTTCTTTTGACAGTTTCTGCATATTGCTGTTTTGTGCCAACAATCCTCTGGAGCGTGTCTTCCACCACACCGGTAACATTCGGCTTGGTCCTTGTTCCTGTAACCGCTGTTTGACGCTGCATTACTGCGCTGTTTGCCATAGCCATGTCCATGATGAACCGCATTCACACCGTTGCTGGTCCTGGGCCTGCTTATGTTGCTACCATCTGTGCGTGAACTCTGTGACCGCATAGCACGGGCTTCCCCTGCTGCTGTTTCTCGGCTGAGGGCAAAGTCTACAGCCTGTTGAAATGTAAGCTGTGCATTTTCGGAAGCCTTTTCCATCAATTGGAGCGATGTCGATTCAGAAGTGATCCCGCTTATAAAACGGTCTCTCAATTGCTCATCCAATTTGTCATTGTAACTGCAATTTAAGCTCAAATGTTTTAGTTGCACAACATACTCACTCGTTGATTCATCTGGTGCTTGATCCCGGCGAATAAACTTACGCCGTTCTGCCACAACCATGGGGGTACTTTTCAAGTGCTTTCGTAGAATAGCTTTCAGTCCCTGGTATGACTTGGTGAGTGGCGAGGCTGGTGCGACCAAATCTCGAACCAATCCATAGTAGTGAGCCCCGATCGAGTGCAAAAACATTGCAGTGACTTGTTTATCGCCCTGCCCCTCTCCGCTCGCATCCAGTTGTGCGGCTGGTACCGTTAGCCCATTTGCGATCAGGTACAGTTCGAAGCGCTCGACGTAGCAATCAAAATCTTCGTTGCCGTCATAGCTCGAACTAAACGGTGGCAAAAATGCCCGATTTTGCCCCACATTTGCACTCGTCATTATGTCAGTACGTGGTTGACTTGTCAAAGATGAAATTTCACATTTCACTGTCCATCTCGTCGCCAATTTGTTGGGTTCTTAATCACTCAAAGAACGACCACGGTCACTCATGGTTTACGTTACATGGTGCCATCTTTAATCGAAGCTCATAGCAACAACAACTGAGCCTATGGAAGGCCAACAGATACAATATAATTATGGAACGCTAATGGTGTATACAACTTAGTAATACATAACAGAAACCCGCCTCAAAAATATTGCGAATATGATTCTTTGTTGATATACTTGTGTAATAGAAATATTTTCTCTTCTTTTCTGAACCGATTTCGATCATACAAAGTTTATGTGTTTTTTTTCCAAATATTACTCTTCATTTTTCATAACCGCACAAATAAATTATTTCTTGAACCACCCTCTCAACAAAAACTTTAACCTTACTTTAAACAATCGTGAATTGTATTAAGCATATTTCGAATAGAAAGTAAACTGGAAAGTGCAATTGTGTTTGACAATGTTTTTAAATTAGAACGAAATTGACGAATGATAATTGCACGGACATCATGTATTCCACATTTTGCTTTCACATAATACTTACAGACCATATCAAAATGAAACTTAAAATAGTGGTTTTTCTATGTTCTAGTACACCATGTAGACAGGTTGACAATGTTTATGAATTCACATACAAACTGCGTTTCGGATTTGTGAGTGTTTATATAGACAGATGGTCTTTATACACATGTGATCCCTAAAACAGGTTTGACTGTGTTATAGTAAACGCAATTATATTTTTAATGAGACTACCGGTTTATATGATTTATTTATCTAATCTGCGTCAATTATACAGGGTGGCCCCCAAAAAAACAGAACGGGGCACTTCCCAAAATATAGTAACAAATGTATTATGTCCATCGGATAGGGTGTCTTTTCAAATGAACAACGATACCAAGAACAGTCAATTCGGTCGTGTAGTTTTTGTTTTAGAGCGCTGTGAGTGACACCATGTCAGGTTCTCTTTTTTTGTCAATCTTTAACAAGTCAATGCTTGATATTCGCATGTACCGCCTTTCATAGCGTTGATAACGCGCGCCATTGTTAGTGTGCACTCAGCCGTGTGCCGAGAGAATAGGCATGGTCGATCAATGGTATTACGGGCAGGGAGTGCATATTACCTGGCGCCGACTAGGTACAAATTCACAACAAATTGAACCTGACATGGCCTCACTCGCAGAGTCCTAACAAAATCTTGTATTGGTATCGTTGTTCATTGGAAAGGACACCCTATCCGATGGACATGTTCATTTTGTTACTTTATTTTGGGAAGTGACCCGTTCCGTTTTGTTTTGGCCACCCTGTATAGTCGGAAGAAAATACACAGGTTAATTGACTTACGTGGTTACAAGGCAATCACGATATCTTCGATATGATTTTCAGGTGATTAACCAATAAAGGATTAATTTCCAATTTTCTTCAAACGATTAATCAAGACTACTGTTCACTGTAAATCTGCGTCATAATATAATTTCGGTAGCAAATAAACAAGTTAATTATCAATTTAAGATATCTTCAACATGATTTCTCAGGTGATTAAACAACAAGAAGTGTGCGTTTCCCTATTTTTCCCGAAGCAGGTAGACCATATCATTGTCAATAACATTATACTTCATGCAAAACCAATGGCGTATCCTGGATTAACACAAAAAGGGGGGGGGGGGGGCGAAGATCACATGAACCGGCCTTAAGCTGGGTGCCGTTATGTTAGGGAAGCGAACTACAGAGAAGGATGGAGAAAGGTGGTTGCCAAGCCACTGGTGAAGCCCCTATACATGTTATAAGGCCAGTTAGGCTACATGGTAGCAGGAGGTTAGGTGAGGTGAAGGGAGAGGGGCGGCAAGCTTGAGAATAAAGTAAACGTTCGATGTAAGGTGCAAGATATAAAGGAATACGTTATGAAAGTTTGAACAAATTGGTCACAATTTGGAGGGGAACACAACTGTCCCTTTTATGCACCCCTCAGTTACGCCAGTCATTTGACAAAACAAACACGAACAAAATCTCATAAATACCGCGTTCTGCATATTTCAATTGTGAACTGCTCAGTCATAAAAATACATAATTTGTTCCCTTTGTAAAAAAAACAGATTTATTTCATCCTTTTGTCATGGTTGTTGAGCACGGGGAATATGAATCCAATTACTCATCGAGCGTGCTCTTTCTCTACCTAATATTGGACGCTTTGTTCGAGAAGGTGATATTGTGTAGCAGAGGTGGGCCAGGGGGTGTTTCTAAGTTGGACTTTAAAAGTATGGAAAGCCACTAGTTTCTTTTACAAATTATTTTAAAAGTTCTTTTTCATAAATCATTCATATTTTCTATTATCAAGGAGATTCCATGTTTTTGATGTAAAATTCATGAGCGTCTAAAATGCTTGCATTCTTGCTTTTGAATAGTTTTATTCTAAGGTTACACATGGCTTTCCATATAGTTAAGTCCAACTTAGAGTCAAGTTCAAATTAGGATCTTTGCGAAACGCCCCAGGATGCAATCACCCCTAGCTCGACACTGCTAGGACGTAATTGTGGAGGTGTTGTTTTGTGGCAAGAACGGTTTGGGCGCTTTGCTCATGATAATAAGGCCTAGGGTTCGAAACTGAATATTCTCTAACATTTACGAGTACAGTAATGTTATTCTCTACCCAGGTAATTTTAATTAACCGCTAAAAAAACGCCAAATTCTCCTAAGCTAATACATACCAGTTGTATAAGTTACATACTTATATTACTATTTGAACATAGTAGATTCCCTTCTAGTTTTAAAATGTGTTAATCTCATTTCGCTCAAGCTCGTTCAATCGCCACAAGAGCTCTTTGTATAAACAGCGTACCATTATGATATTATTCGACGTTCTCGAATATTGTATTGACTCTATCACGGTGCATTGCACCGCAACAATAAAACCACAAAGTTGCAAAGGACTAACAGTCAGAGTAACGATTGCCCAAAAATGTATCTGCTTATTCCACAAATTTAGAAGGCTTTTCATCAGCTTTGGAATAAATTACCATATTGTTGGTATGAATACAATTCATGCCCGTCTAATGTATTGCGTGCAATGTGTGCGCTGAGTGTATTACCACAGCGCATAATAATAGTGGCAGGCGGTTTGTCACGGAGTTGGTTACGTCGTCAATATACATGAATGCTTGAATTTGCAATGTAATACCTTTGGATAAATTGTGCTTTTTATTATCAGTATTATACGAGCGTTTTTATAACCTTTTGCTACTACTCATCACAAAGATATCTCAGCATCTGGAATATTGATAATGTGATTTATACAGTTTAGTATGTCCTACCCAACGTTATATGTCATGATGGATATTGTCGTCTTTTTTAGTGGTACTCGCACGACAGCCGTTAACGATGATCATGATGATTATAATTAAAACCTGGATCAGTAGTGCTGGTTTAATATGGAACCTTGGGTGTTCTAGTGTCATACTTGAATTAAACCATTGACAACTAAAAAAAAAAACAAGGATATCTCGGATTCAAATATAACACGGAGGATGCGTTCTAGGAGGAAATGGTTGTGTCTCCTACATGAGATGCCATAACGGATTGATTGTGTCTCCTACATGAGATGCCATAACGGATTGATTGTGTCTCCTACATGAGATGCCATAACGGATTGATTGTGTCTCCTACATGAGATGCCATAACGGATTATTGTCAACATTTCAGTAGAGAAATACAACACTCGTGGTATTGGTAACAGAGGAAGGTTAATGTTGATTAAAACTTGAAGGATAATTTCGAATTTATCATGGCTTTTATAGCATCATACTTGAGTTAAACCATTGATTATACTGTATTATACTTAGGAAAGGATATCTCGGATTTTGATGGTGGATGCGTTTTTAAGCTCCAATGTCATGAACGTGGGGATGGTATCATAATGGACATTCGTTCGTCACCAGTTCGAGTTGAGACTATACAGCAGTTGTTCGAATGGTAACATAATGATTACAGCGTCATGAGAAGATCCCTGGTTTAATAGTGGCCTTCCTAGTATGGAACATAATTTTAAGCCTTTGAACACTGAAAATAACACCTCAGTTTGGGGGTTGTTGAGAACTTTGTGTTGATAAGCAAATTAATGATTCTTCTTTAAAAAGCGTGTTAAAGTCGCATTTACTTCGTGATGAAACTTATCTACATTTTGCTGCATGTATTTCACGTGCAGTTCCTGCTTTGGAACCACGTTCGGGCTGAGAACCAAGGTATGTTTCATGTATGTATTATGGAATTGCATACAAACTGGCAAAAGACCAAGGGGAGAGGGTGGGGCGGGGGTGGGGGGGGGGGGGGGGGTAGGCAGTAGCCCCCAAAGTTGGACTTAAACATTATGTTAAGCCATTTATAACCTTGGAATACAAACTATATTAAAAAACAAATATGCAAGTATTTTAGACTTTTAATACATTTTACATCAAGAACATGATATCTTCTTGATAATAGAAATAATGATTTGAATACAAATATTACGCCTTTTAACCCCTTGACTACAGGAACCGAGTGGGTTGTGTACACAGTCTATGGGGATTTCGTAAACTCGTAGCGAATGAGTTAAAATAACTTTTGCAAACAAATGTTCAAAGAAACAAACGGCTTTCCATAATTAAGTCCAACTTAACTTAGGATCTTTGTGAAACACCCCAAATTTTTTTTTTAACCGCTAGCAGCTATTCCCTGCTAAGTCAATTTCAGATAATACGGTTTAGTGAGCAACAAACAGTTTCATAGTCCCCAACTATGGTTTAGTTGTTTTAGCCTTAGGATACCCACTTAGTTGTCCTTAGTTAGCAACTACAACATATTATGGAACCTTAAATCAATATTATAGTATAATTATGATGTCAGAGCCACATGATCCAAAATAGACTTATCAGGCAACTAAGCTAGCGGGCTTTAACGAATATGGGTACAGGGGATCGTATTTATGGGACAACACTAGCTTTGTTACACTCTAAGTATATCGTATATGATAGGGCTATGAACGCAAAGATAATTTTTATTAGTTGTGAGCTATCGTTTTTTGCCTTAAAATTGTTTACCTACTAATGTAACCTTATTTGACGCACTCGGTGCATACTTAGCCCAGTCAAAAAATTAGACTTAGCTCGAAACTATTATACTATCGTGGCTACAGCAGGGTTTTACAAAGACATGGAAGAGGGGTCCGGTATATTAAAACATGAGTATTCTACCTTATGCAGACCACCTTATATACTAGCTATTCGTGAAATTGTTGCATATTATTAGTATAATTTGCCTGGACAAAATAAGTTGATATTAACATTGTATGCAAAATATAATCGTCAACTATTATTTAATTGCACTACATGAAGCTATACATGGACTTTTTGAATCTGTTACATTCACCTGCTGTGGCTAATGATGTAGATAATATAATGTTGTTTTGTACATGTTTTTTTCCGTATTATTAGTAATCGTTGTTAGGCAAGGACAATTTTTGTTTCGTTATGCAGAGCACAATTAATATACTGTATTTCATTTATTATTATTATTATTATGATTATGATTATGATTATGATTATGATTATTATTATTATTATTATTATTATTATTATTATTATTATTATTATTATTATTATTATTATTATTATTAATATTAATATTATCATTATTATTATTATCATTATTATTATTATTATTAGTAGTAGTAGTAGTATTATTAGTATTATTATTATTATTATTATTATTAATTTTGAAAGTTGAAACCTGATATATTTTATGTTGCTGGCGTTATGCTCAAGCTAAAACTAATCGATACCTTCTTTCATACGGTATATATGTGGTTGTTGTTGTTGTTGTTGTTGCTTTGTTTGAATTCAGATTGATCAATAATTGTATTATTTGTATGACCTAGCATACAAGCATCGCATTCAGTATACACGGTCTCGATCATATTATGATCACATACATATAGTTATTACCCTGTGGTATACTATGATATCAGAACACAATACACCTTATGTAATTAAAACGCCAGTTAAATCCAACGCACATGATGATGCATAATCAACCGTGCAATTAGATTGAAATCAAATGTATTGAATTGTTGATTGCCGCATATTAATGTTATTTAGAGACATTTTTTGATATGTTCATTATTCTTAATCATGCAGCGTAGTTGATGAATACATCAATGAACTG
Organism: Echinarachnius parma; assembly: GCA_037951105.1. Taxonomy (NCBI): domain Eukaryota; kingdom Metazoa; phylum Echinodermata; class Echinoidea; order Clypeasteroida; family Echinarachniidae; genus Echinarachnius; species Echinarachnius parma. The sequence goes on from JBAMJV010009705.1 coordinate 42,256, forward strand.
CCTACATAACTGCCTTAAATATGCACTCCATTACGTCCATGAAATTTCAATGCAATCATATAAATTTTAAAAAGCGAATTTATCTACTTGTTTACTTGGAAATTAAAATGATTGCGATATGTTTGTATTAAAACACAGTCTTTTGTAAAATGATTTTGGGTTCAATGCAAATGAAAATCAATAATTAAAAACTGAAGTTACGAAATGACTGTAGATCAAAACGCTGTGTCATTTGAAAACAGTGAGTAGAGCAATGTTACAACAATACTACAACTTACTACAATACATGCGTTATGGGTTGGCTAATTATCCGACATAAAACTGGGTATTATAGTATGGTACATGTATATATATGGTTGTATACCATATTAAAATGATTATATTAAAAATCTACAGTTCTTCATTATACTTTTCTCTCGTAATATACAGCATTCATGTCTGGGTATCATATTACATGCCGAAAGCGTTATTATATCTAGGTTTAATTATAATGCAATATTGATCAATAAGCTATATAGCCAATAGGCATTGTCATACGTTATTGTGTCCTTCATTGACAGGTGTTCTCTGCGTATTTGTGAAACTGGCAAGGCGGTGTCACACAATGTAACCGCATTCAGCTCACCATGGATACTAGTCATTCGTTCATTCAATCATGTATTCATCCATTCACCTATTTATTTAGTAATTCATTCATTCATTCATTCATTCATTCATTCATTCATTTATTATTCATTTGTTCATGCGTTCGTTCGTTCGTTCCTTGCTTGATCGTGTGTTAGTTCGACCGTTCATTCATATCATACCGTGTTTTTGTCCCTTTGTATTAATAATACATTAAAAAACATTACGTATTTAGATGGAGGTTGTGACCATTGAAAAACAAACGAACTTGAACTCGAACGTATCATAAATTGGCATTTTGCATTATGTAACTTATGTAATAATTTTTTTGAACTTTGTTACGACAGTGAGAGTCGTAGGTAGCAACGAATATGGCGCAGGGAGGGTCGAGGTGTTCATTAATGGCACATGGGGTACCGTCTGCGACACAAACTGGGACGAAAAGGACGTCGCGGTGGTCTGCCGAAGCCTGGGCTTCCCCGGTATCGCCCGCGTGCCCTTCCGGATCGACCCCGTTGATTCGCCGCCGCGGTTCGGAGCTGGTGACGGGCCCATCTTCATGGAAGATGTCGAGTGTGGAGGGGATGAGGAGAACCTGTTCGAGTGTCGACACAGTGGGAGTGAAGACCATAGCTGCACCCACGACATGGACGCTGGAGCAGTGTGTCTTAAAGGTGATTTCTTATTATCTTTGTCGTGACTTGGTATTGTATGCATTCGTCAATGATGCTAGCCCGTATACTTTAATTGATACTGTCTTGATACTTGATGAGAAAATATCGATCTGAGTAGTAAAAAAAAAAAAAAAAAAAAAACAACACCATTCGGTGCTGTCCTGGTCCTGGTCATAATGAATAATTTCTTTGAAAAGATATACATGAATGAAAAGCTATGTTTCTCTTCTTTCATTCGATGTACAACTTATGGCACATAATTCACGCATGACTGAATTAAAACAATGGAAATTGGTGTTACCAAAATTCCAATTGCACGCAGAAATTGCAAGTTTGGGTATGTTTTTGGGGTGAGTTTTTAGGGTATAGTAACCGTACCTTTTTTTGAAAAAGGACAAACACTGCATACAAATTCATATTTTTTTCTTTTATATGACACCTCATGCACAACAAAATAAACGATGTGTGCCAGAGAACAAGTACAGTGAAAACATGCCTGATTTCTGCCCAAATGAGTAGGTAGTTGAGTAAAAAGTCGCTCAGCTTTCCTGATTTAGCAGCTAACAATGGACTTGATGCATGAGTGAATTTACACAAACATGGGGATCAGGGAAAACATGGGAAACATGCTAGATCAGGAAAGTTAATAATTTCGGCTGAAATCAAGCATGTTTTCATTGTACTCGTTCTCTGGCATAAATCATTTATTTTTTAATTATGAGGTGTCATATAAAAAGATAAAAGTATGAATTTTCATGCGGTGTTTGTCCTTTTTCAAAGTAAGTACGTTTACTAAACCTGCAATTTCTGCGTGCAAATGGAATGTTGGTAACACCAATTTTCATTGTTCTAATTCAGTCATGCGTGAATTATGTGCCATAAGTTGTACATCAAATGAAAGAAGAGAAACAGAGCTTTTCATTCATGTATATCTCATCAAAGAAATTATTCATTATGACAGAAAATTTCTGCCATGAAATCCGGTTTCGTTTTATCTGGGACACACTGTATAGCAAATACATATTCAAGGTATTACAATTACTGGATAAAACAGCAATGTATTTTTTTGTTATATCTCCGCTATTTTTAATTATGAACATTTAAAAACAATTTGATATAATTTTTTTTTTCATTCACATTTTATAATTTCAGGTTGGACTTGTGGTAGTATGGAATATGATTGTGGAAACGTTCGAAATACCAATGACTCCGCCATTTCTGGTAAGTTTTCATTGTGGTTCAGTGCCTATCATTATGTTAGAGTTCTTGGTACAAATATGAACTCTGAATTTTTAGACCGCTATTGTAGTTTGCAGAAATATTAAGGATTAAAACTAAAATAGGTATTCCTATGTAAGAGTGTTATTTTTTTCGACGATGAAGAAATGCAGCAATAATATCAAGCCGTATAGATGAAAACACAATGCGTATACATGAAATACATTTGATAGTGCTTAGGATAAAGATTTTATAAGATTAAGGTATATCAAAAGTCGCGATATACGTTACTCTTTGAAAACGGTTACAATGTAAATATTACTGTAACATCATCTAACTGTATCACAAATATGGAACAATAAAATAGAACTACTTTGATCAATAATTTGCAGTTTGGGAGTGTAATTTTGAAGCCGGTGACTGTGGAATTCTTCAGGGTGAATTCGACGATTCTGATTGGGTGATACAAGCGAGCCAATTTCCCGAAGGTAATCACATTTGCTTGAATATTATTATTACATTCTATATTCCTCAACAACTATGCATGAAGACAGCTTAACAAGAACCATAGCCTTGAAGGGGACCACCACGCAAAGGACAACACATGCTTATGTTTTTGTGTCGTTGTTTGATATCAAATAGATTTCCAACACAAAAGTTTGTGTAATTCATAAACACTCATAATGCCATGAATAACCACAACTTACAGAACCAACATGGCCGTTGGTTCCGTCAGCGCCAATTGTTAGTGAGTGTGCCTATTCTATATAAACACGCGTACGTTTGGTTACAATAGAACCACGAAAGAGGCGTACGTCCTAGACAATAGATAGTTTTCTTCCGCAGACCCATGAACACATATTTAAGTATGGCGATGAGTTTTCAAATTATATAATTTGTCTGGAAACGTATTTTTCATATTTTTTGGCGGCATGAAATATTAAAACTATTACCTTTGATTATATTTCTAAATTATTTTATCTTGGATTTTTGGTTCTCTGTAAGTTCGGGTTGAGAGGGCCAGTCAATATTTCCCATAAACAAAACAATCAAAACAAACATCAATGATAAACCATTCACATTTTGTTGGTTTTCATATCTATATTCCACAGAAAGCTATTATGAGGCAGACTTTTCGCAGTTTTCTCGTCTGGGGGACACAGCTATCTTCACTTTACCCACAGAATCCTCGTCATCTGGTCGCGGAGTACTCGCGTTCCTCACCAGAACCACCAGTGGTTTACTTAAAGTCGTCGCGTGCGCTGATGGCGGTGGCGCTATTTTCGAAACGGACAGTCACGCCTCACCGTACTACTATTACTCCGTGGTTGTATCTTTCCAATGCAAGACTGTGGACGAGATAAACGTGAGATCAAAATCTAACAGTAAACTACAATTATGAAGCTGAAAATACTGATTATCGTACATTCTAGATAACTAGATTAAATATGAGATAGATAGATAGATAGATAAATGGTTTTATTCAAAACTGCACATCGTAGCCCAAAAGCTAAATTGTATACAATTTTACAATCAAATAAATCACATAAAGCATAATATACTATGACAAAATACAATTACATAATAACAATAAAGTACATTTTATAAAGACAAATAATACATCCATTACACTGAAATAATCGGAAACATTGGCATAAAAAGATAAAACGTAATTGTACTACTATAAAATCATTTAAAGTGGATAATGAATCTGGCATTTGAGTAATTATTTGGAGTTAATATTTATGTTAAATAGCATATCACGATTATCGAATATTACAACAAAATTAATAGAGTAATGAATAAGTAATTCATGAATATTCATGTGTATATCTCGAGTCCATTAAATAAAAAGTCCAATTTAAAACAAAATTTGGATATTGCATTAAAGTCTTTAAAAATTTAAAATAGTGGCGTTATACTAAAACAATGTATCAAAGGTCGAGTAATAGTACTGTTATATAAATAATTTAAATTGGCAGTTGAGAATAAATCTGGTATTTAAATAAATTCTGGAAGTTAATATTACATTTACAGAGTCTATTAATAAAAAGTACAATACAAATTAATGTTGAATGTTATATCATAAACCTTAAAGTTTAAATAATGGTGAGGTACTAAAACAATAACAAGTACAAATTAAAACAAAGTTTCGATATTGTATTAAAGTCCTTAAAAGTTTAAAATAATGGCGATATACTAAAACAATGTGAGTATCAATGGTCGGGTAATTGTACTATTATATAATATAAATCGTTTCAATTGGCAGTTGAGAATAAATCTGGTATTTAAATAAATCCTTGGAGTTAATATTTCATTTGCAGAGTCTAATAAATAAAAGGTACTATAAACAAAAAATATTTGAATTTTGTATCATAGACCTTGAAGTTTATATAATGGCGAGGTACTAAAACAATGTGAATATCAAAGGTCGAGTAATATGGCGCTATTATACAAATCATTCAATTGGCAAGTGAGAATAAAATCTGGCATTTAGATAAGTACTGGTGGTTAAGTTTAAGCGTATATCAGGAAGTTAGAATATTGCGACAAATATAATAATGAATAATTAATTAATACATTCATGCATATATATATATAAAAAATAGAATTACACAAAAATATAGCATGCTCTATTATGATTACAGTCATTTTAAGAGCAGTGTAGCAGTCCATTTAATGAGAATTCAAGAGTCTTGTCATATAAGGTACCGGACTAATTTTATAACGGTTCGTACGGCATCTTGGTTCTTTGTATTTTTTAGTGTCTCTCAGTGTTCTTACCGGATTGTTTTCGGTGAACCAGTCATCAATGACACCGGATTTGGCCGCACTCCTAGCGAAAGTCAGTGAGAGTTCCTCTCTGCGAGATGCCAGGTCAACGATATTGGCGTTCAGTAGAGCTTCGGTGTAAGAACGGCCGGGAAAAATTATCCGAAGTGCACGTTTTTGAATTTGTTCAATCATGTTGGATTCGGCAGTTGTGAGGCTCGAGTGCCAAACCGGGCATGCGTACTCGAGCAGGGGCCTGACGAAACCGGTGTAGACTGTCACGAGGTCGGCTGCAGGAAGTCTGAACTGCTTCAGTCTCCGTAGCATGTACAAGCGAGATCCAGCTCTTGAGATCATGGAAGAGACCTGGTTGTTCCACTTGAGGTCACTTTGGATAGTCACTCCAAGTAACTTCATGGTGGAGACCTCTTTCAAGATGTCGTTGCACAAGGTAAAGTCGAGTAGTGGGGGTGGTCTTTTGCAGAAGGTTACATGCATAATGCTGCATTTAGTCGGATTCAAGCGAACGCGGTTTCCCTCACACCACTCCTCCAAGTCTCTCAGGGCAATCTGCACGGAAGGCTGTCCGTCGCCTCTGTCACCAGCAGCGGCAAGTGACATGTCGTCGACATACTTCCAACGATGAATCGGCGACTCTCGTGTGGCGTCGTCAATGAGGACAAGAAAGAGGAGGGGTCCAAGGCGCGTACCCTGGGGTACACCGGCGGTCATCGCTTTCGAGGAGGAAAGAACTCGGTGGTATCGAACTTGATTCTCTCTAGGGGTGAGAAAATCGCATATCCACCGGATCATCCACGGCTGGATGTCTAACGATATGAGCTTCTGGATCAAAACGGTGTGGTCAACGCGGTCAAATGCACGACTGAAGTCCGTAGATACGATTGACGTAAGGTTTCCTGGACGTTCCGCATTTTCTACACAACTATGAGCATTGACACCATATTTCTGCTCCATCATCTCCATCAACGCCACCACTACCATCACCACCTTCATTACAACCACTGCTTTTCATAATGGCAATTGAAAGTGCATAATTAAAAACGATAATGATTCATGCTTGTGAACAGATTAAATATGTTTGGTTGATTTCACCATTTTGTAATTATCCAGATTACATTCACCGCCCAGCGAGGTTTAAGTGATACCCTCATAGACACCATCAGGATCTCCGACATTCGAGTTCTACAGTACCCTGCGTCAGGTAAGTTATCGAGATATTTAATATATAACTTATGAATCAATTAACCAATTAACTGGAAGGACTAACATTGGGTTCGCTATGGGTTATCAACTAAATTCAGGCGCCCCTAGTAAAAAAAAAAAAGAAAGAAGAAAGTGTACGGGCGTTCGCTCATGAGCCCGTCTGCTGCTCTAAGTCGGTGGTGAAAGGGCGCAATCACTATTATTTACAGTATGTTTTCTGTTCTACCAAGCATATAATATTCTAGACCGAAGAATAAGTCTAATGTTCCGAAGGTTGTACCACTGAGACTGCTTTTGGTTCCACTATCAGTATGACGTCATATATTAAAGGGAACGACATAAAGAGCCGGCTATAATTAGTCGAGGCCGCCATTTATCAATCCCTGTTACGAGGCAGAAAACAAAGGATGAATGGCATTATTGTAAATTGACAGTCCATATTATCATGATTATGGTTGAATGAAGTCCATGCCCCTTTCCTTGCTCGCACTTATTTAATTTGAAGTGAACTCCTTAGTTTAGCGTGTTTAATCTAATTATAGTTTCCTGTCTTAATTCAATGTATATAATGTATCCATTTACAAAGGTTACTACACCCTACAAACAATATTGCTATTGTTGTTGGGTCCTGTTACCAATTGGTCTGTTAACATTGATTACAGTATGCATTATGTGAGTATTATTATCTTGTTATCTTTCAACGTGGTGTTACTACAGACACGGTCCTACCGGGCACAAACACGTTACCTCCACCATCTTCCCAAAGTAGTACGACATCGGATGCGGTTACCATGGGAACGATGACGAGTAAGCTTCCGTCATCTGGTCAGCCATGGGGTTCTTCTCCGACGACTCCATCAGAGGCCACATTTGCAACGTCCGCATCTTCAGAGGTTCCGGCGTCTCGGAAAACGACCTTTCACCCCCACGGCGTTACATATGACCACCATCCAGTTCAGACAGGCTTTGACACCGAACCGAAAAGTGAAGGTAATTTTGTTTTTCAGTCACTCTGCAATATAATGTGTAAATATGATATCGATAATGCGATAATATGATATCGATAAAGGTATTTTTATTTCCCAGTTGATAATTATGATCTAATTATTTTAATTCACTAGTAAAGTGCATCAAGTTTGTCAAGGAATGCATTCTTCCTTTTGTCTCGATTCACTACACCAACCGGCTTTGAACTCGGGACTCCGGGGTTTTCATTCAAACCTGTACACCACAACACGTTACATTATTTCTTCCAGAGTTCTAAACCCACAGCTATAATTACTTGTAATAAATATTGTTTTTAATTATTAATACAGTCTGTGGTGAATCTATGAATATCTTCACCATATTTTGTACTGTACACAAATCGTCCACATACCTATGGCATGGACATATTTCATACAAATTGCGTTTAAGTCATGTTTGTTTATGTTCGTGTTTTTTTCGCTATAGGTCCATTTATGGTTCACATCGTCGCAGCGTGTGCCTCATCAATTATCGTCGTTGGGTTACTGCTGATCATCTCCGTCATTTGCTATCGAAGAAGGTAAATGATAATTAGTAATTGAGTACCATCACAATATAAAACATTATCCTCACATGGCGTTAAACAGCTAGATTTAAAAATCAAGGCGGAATGCGTTTCAAGGCGAAATAACTCATTCCGCCATTCATCTACGATGTATAGATCTGTGCGAATTGTAGTGCCTAGACAGTGTGCTCATCATTTTATGTGCATTTGGGAATGATCAACATATCTTATTATATGAGTATTGTTACCGGATCGACGGTGGCACTCAGTTGATTAACAACATTATTGTTTTTATTTCCTTCTTTCTCTCCATCTCTCGATAGAATGAACATGACAAAGTCGATGAGCTTCGCTCATAATCCCGATGGCGATGATAACGGTGATGATAACGACGATGAAGCTAACTACGAGATGCATGATAACCCGGTTTATGACTCCAAAGAAACAATCTGCATGACACCCGATCTCCTTCTCGACATTCCAGATCCGCTCATGGTGCCAATTAGCCCCGAACCATCCCCGAGGGACACGGTTAGGAGTGATACCAACTATGATGATGTCAAAGACGAGATGCTAGCAATCGACTTTCATTCAAGCGATGCGAAGGCAACTTCCGTCTTGACGGATGAGTCTACTGAATTGCCGAGTCATAACTCGCCTTTCAAGACCAGGCCCAATTACCCACTCCCGGCACGTCCGGTGGAGACTCATTTCAACGACTATGAAGAACTTGACGACGAGGCGATCGCAAGCGGCAATTTTTCCATCTTAACAGAAATTCGAGACCGTCACGGGGCTTCCTCAAATAATAGTGAGAAATGTCCGGATGCTAACGATAAGCCTTTAGACGTTTTTAGCCCGCGAACTCATGAATATTACATCATCGAACCAGATACTTCCGAATCTCCGCGTTCTTCCATTGGTGCCCAACAGACGCAACACTCAGTTCCCGGACATGTCTATAATCAACTGCAGAGACTTAAGGCGACGGACGCATCGGGCGATTTTCATTCCTATTCGAGTCTCGAAAATCCGCCTCATCTGCAGTCGCAAAATCACCAGAAGCCTCCAGCGACAGGACAAACAAGAAACGGAGAAGCATTATATGTGTCCGGTAATTGCACATACCACCAGCTTCAGCGTGAAACGCCGAAAGGCCATGCCTATACCCACCTGACGAACCCATCGTTTCTGCAAGGAAATATTTCGCCACTGGAATTACAGAGTAAAAGCCCGGAAAAGGGGGTTAAGGACATCCATGACAACCAAATGATTTCACCAAAGGCATCTCCAACTAGCGCCGGCAGCAACCATGGCGAGTTTGACTTCACCAACGAAGGTTACAATTCGTCTTCTTCATGTGGTGTTTCTGACGACAGTTCAAGCCCAGTCAACGGGAGCTTAACCAATGAGGCTACAGGGAATTACGAACATGATACACAAGACTTGTCTAAAATTGCCGTTCTTCAATCAGATGGAAACAAAAAATATGGAGATGGACCGACATTAGAGGTGTTAGGAGAGAGCGCAGCCGGTCATTCATACGAAAGTCTTCAAAACCCATCAAATCTTCAATCGCAGAATGTGACACTGGCAATTGAAAAGTCAAACGACAACCACGAAACAGATTCACCTGAAAGTGCCAAGAGTGACGGAACTCTGACACTATTTCACGAGAAAGAGTACAACACTCTAGACTTTGGAATCGAGTCGCTTGAAAAGAAAGGTAGGCCTACAATCGACAGGGAATCTGACTCAGACAATATTCATAATGATTCTACTCTAGGTAAAGAAACTTGCGTTAATAACAACATACGCAAACCGGATAAAGCTACAGACAGTTGCGAACATGAGGCACATGACCTGTCTGAAGTTAACATTCTTCAATCTGATGATAGCAAAAAGCCTGGAAATAGACCGACGGTAGACATGATAGAGGTACCAGGAGAGGGCGCAGGCGGCCATTCATACGAGAGTCTCCAAAATCCATCAAATCTGCAATCGCAGAATATGGCGGTGGCGAAGGACACATCAGAAGTGGCAAAGCAGGACCATGTAGCGAATTCGCCAGGAAGTCCCGAAGGTGACAGAACTTTAAAATTATTTCATGAAAAAGAGTACAACACCCTAGACTTTGGTATTGCGTCTCTTGCAAATAATGGTATTGTCGGCGGAGAAAGTGACTCTAACAACGGTACTGGTAATTCTACGCTAGGTACAGAATCATGCCGTTGTGGTGATGTCTCGGGATCATCTACTGAAGACAGGGATCAAATTGCCTTGGCATTTTCAGACATCGCAAATTCCAAACTAGATGGCGAAAGAATTGTTCATGAAAAAGAGAGCACTGAAATTGAAGAAGACAACAACCAGATTAAGGTGGGACTTCCTACGGAACCATGTAGTTCTTTCAATCCATCAGTGCCTCTGTCCTCGAAGACGGAAGCTAAGAGCGATGCCAGATATTCGGGTGTCGACCCCGACAGTCATGACTACCATGAGATCACGGAAATAGAGCCACATCCAGTTCCTCATTCTGACCAACATGACCAAACCCTCCAGAAGAAGGTTAACGCCGTTATCGATGAAAACCATAACGATGCTCCATCGAATTCAAGCGCTGTTCCAGACATTATGTCAGTGTCGCAACAGGAACGCAGAGATCCAGGTACCTTAGGTGGAGAGATGAGAGGGCCAGTCGATCCAAAAGCATTTGACAGTGATCTGTATAACTTGTTGAACGCAGGACGAAGCAACATTGAATCCTCTAGTCAAAGATCTTTTGATGATGATCCCGATTATGAGGATATCAATCTTATGACGTGACATCGGTGTTTATGATCCGTAACGACACCGATTTTACTTACTGTTACCGTCTTTTATGCAAAGTGGACACATACAGATACTATTTTTGGAAATTGATATAACTATTTTTGTTATGGTCCATATTATTATCGATACCGTTTTATGGAATGTACCGTAAATTTCCATTTCGGGGATGTAATGAAAGTGCACACACAGAAAACGTCCTACATAAATTAACTATACTTTAAGAAAAGTACTAACGGATATCAAAATCTCACTTCACCTGCGTCTGTGCGTGCGAAACATTATCTGAATTGTGATGATCGAGGTTTGAATTCACGTGATTTAAAGCCGTTTGTTTGCGCACATTTAGGTGGTGATTTTGTATAAAGACTTTATACATGGTAAGACAGTACTATGAATCGTCAGTCTATCTTGTATTATTATATTGTTCGATTTTATTCTATTTGTATAATGTATATATACCACAGTCCATTTACCACACCGTTGATATGCCTATTGCGCTCTGCTAGTTGTTAGTTACGCCCTTTACTTGTGGCAATTAAGTGGAATATTATGCAGTCCTACTGCATACACAATAATAAGTTAGTGTATCTACACGTTCAAAGATGTGAACATAGTCAAAGCTGTACAAATACAGTGAAATCGTTTATGGGATTGAAGAAGAACAAAATATTATACGGCTAAGAGTGATAATGTCTTTTGAAGTAGCCATATAATATTGTACCTTTGCGTAAATTGAGTCTTCTATATAAACCTTAGGTCCACGTACTGACTGCAGCACATAACTAAAAACGTGTAATCCGGACATGCCGGAAGACGATTTGTCGATGTCATAATGTGTGCGCAAGCGCAGCATGTAGTAGGCAATGAAATGCAAATGTCACCCTCTCTATTGCATTTGTATATTTTCTCTATTTTCGGGTTAGAAGGAGCACAGTTTATTACATTTTGAAAAATGAAGATAAGGGAGTTTATATTGTTTTAATTCTTTCTCGTATGAGAGGGAGAGGGGGAGGGGGTGGGACGGGCTTGATGTGACAGAGTGGCCGTACACTATTTGCTGGAATGTTCAGGATTGAAGAAGGCATATTAAGAAGGAGGAGAAGAAGAAGAAATAGAGGAAGAAGAACTTTGCTTTCCGCTTTTTACACGAGAGTGACGGATAAAATGTATTATCAAAGGTGGATACTTAGCAGTGTTATTCACAATTCATTTATTACCACCCCTTGTATGTACAGGAACAATAAATGTATGCAAATTGTAAAAAAATGCTTATTATAAGGCGGTGTCACACGCAATTAACTTGATAATTCACCTACGTATGTGGCAAACAGGTGACAGACATGCCTTGAATTATCTAAATAATTGAGTTATCTAGATAAGTTACCTATTAAAATGAATCTTTGGCGTATTTCAATATGATATATTATTCTGCAGATGTTTCCCAGTGACTAGTGTACAATTAAAACATTTTATACATTCAACCATTTTCGGGTAATGTTTTTTTTTTTTCTGATGTCCGATTAATTTAATTTTCAATCGTATTTTGGTAGCTGTGCAAGCCAATATGGTGTGATATTTAAAGTTTTGCAGTGTGAACACACTGTGCTACACAGTGTGGACCACAATGTTAAATTATAGCGTTTCCAGTGTGAAATTCGAGCGTTTACACAGTGTGAAAACCAACCCACACTATGAACACACTGTGACCACACTGTAAACACACTGTGAGGGCACTATCGCCACAGTGTGAAATTGCCTGCGTTCACAGAGTGTAAAAGGGTGCGCTAACACTGTATATCTCAGCAATTTCACAGTGTATTCACAGTGTGCTTACAGTGTAAGTTAACAATGAAAAGATTGGTATGAAACATGCACACCAAATTGCCTCCCCCCTTCCAAAACGAGACAAAACAATATAAAACATTTATCTCATCGACCTTGTATTGCAACTACGCACCAACTCACAAGCTTGTCATACACCAAGTACAAACATGTCCTGCTACCAAACCATTTCCTACATGTGTTGCCCTTTATTCACAATATTGGAAAGTCATTTTTTGGTACACTTTGTAATGTTGATGATGATTTACGTGGGTCGTAACGGGATGAGGGTCACATGTCCTAAAATATAATTTTTATTTATTTCAAATTCAAACAAAACCGCACCTGTTTTAATACCAAATCAAGCATCTAGTGGTCATATCACTGAAACAACTCCGTACAGATTATCATAAACACAAAGCGCATGACCTAAGGCTAACCTCTAAAAAATGCTCGGAGTAATATTTCAGATTTCCGCAAAGGCAACTTTTGGGTCAGGGTTAGTATTCCGACCTTCTTCAAAAAGAAGAAAAAGAGACTGATACGGAAATGCATATTGGAACGGTCGGAAGGACTGAAAAGGAGATTGAAAGGAGAAATCTAAGCCACAAACGAACTTAATCTGTATTCATGGAGTATTATGTGATATCAGTGGCGTAGCTAATGTGGACATGGTGAGCATGTGCACCCTTTCCATCCAACGTGCCCCCTCGCCCAGTCATTTGACAAAACAACACTCATTATATTATAGTTACTCTATGCTCATTAGAGTAAACTCTTATAAAGAAGTACGTAGAGAGTGCTCACCAATTTTTCGCACCCCACCCCAATTAATCCAAAGTGTCCAATCGAACAGGTAGAAATTTAAGTTTTGGTAAACATATTTTTTTTAAATAATGATTTTATTAATTCTTTCACTAAATGATATACATAATTATGGCTAAAAACACCTTTGGCAGTTAAAAAAAAAAAACTGTTATCTATACACTCATTTCCATATACCAAACAGCCAATCAGTAAATTAAGAGTGATACAAAAAGACTGTAACACAGCACGTCATGGAGTGACCATGAACTGTTTACATTACCTTTTTTCAAATGTAAAATAGAGTAACACTCCGCAATGTTTTTACAATTTCCCCTTAACCTCCAAAAATCTCATCGCCTATTACCCGAACCCCATCTTCAAACTATAATGGTTGACGATAAAGGAAATGCATAGTCATTTCTGACGTCCGGTTGTGTTTTTGTGTCCAATAAATGAAGAAAAAAATAACATCCATTTAACCAGTTTGTGCTGAAAAGTTATATTAGTAAACACCTCTGACTAATACTATAATATAATATGAACTACATTATTCGTCAACCAGGTTGGCCAATTAGTTGCGCAGTTGCTTGGTTGTTTAATGTTGTTTTATTTTGACACTGTGTGACAGGAAGCACACCTGTACTTATAACACAAATCAAGATATGAAAGTGAACGGTATTAATCACTCTCATTTATTTGTTTAATTTGGATGCGCCTGCCTACCACCGAAAATAAGAGTTTGATAAATACAATTTGATTCGGATGTCGACGTCAAAGCTGGTAAACTTGAACAGGTGGTCACATGACATATAGACGGCAATTTCTTAATCACGCTAATGTATTTGTTTAATCTGGATGATCCTACCTACCAGTAATTAAGAGATTCGTTATTAGTAAAACTTGGTGGGGAATTTCGACGACAAATTTGGTAAACTTGAATCAGTGGACACATGGCATCTAAATGGCAAGGATACGATTTATGATCATACTCACCGCGTTGATTTGCTGGCTGGGCCAATATACATTCGCCCAAGGAACGGGTAAGGCATATTTGAAATATTATTTTGTATTCAATTCAATTCGATTTAGTTTATACTCAAACCATAAAACAAAACAAGAACGTAATGTTTTTGTAAAGTATGCGATTAATTATACAAATGGATTCGGACCAAATGGAAGCAGATGCATGCTTGTATAGATTGGGACCTATTTAATGTCCTGCATAATCATGAATGTTTTAAGGGATTATACACATTTTCGCTCTGTTGAAAGTGATACAGAGATGTACGCGAACTCACTGATATGGTATTAACTGTTTAAGTTTTGTTTAGATCATGTTTTAGCGGATGGTATAGACATATTATGGCGCGTTTATTGGGCACCTGTCCGTAACACAAATGGGGGTTGTCCGGGAATTGAACCCGGGATTTTCGCAACAAGGACAACATCAACAATTATGCATATTAGGGTCCCGTTGCAGAAAGAGATGCATTCGATCGTAAGTTACAATTGATTGTAAGTCAGAAACTTTGCGCGTTTCAACCGATCAGATTCGTGCATTTTGAACACATGATCTGACTTACAATTAATTGTAACTTACAATCGGTTGTATCTCTTTCTGCAACGGGGCCCAGTTCTTATAATGTACGCTCTGTAAACATGGTTAACACTGCGTCTATTGTATAATACAAACCCTCACCTGTGATACTGCTGGAAAATAATGTTAGTTTATCAAGAAATAAAGCAATTTTGTTATAACTTTTGTTATCATTATTACTTGGAACAGCGCTTAGAAACCCTGTATTAAGCGCTTTATAAATGCACGCTATTATTATTTATTATTATAACGCGTCACTGAAAAAATGAATATTTTCTTCACTAGCCTATAAAGTGTTTCTCTATTAAAAATGAATAACACAAAATTAAATCTCAATGTTCCATAAACTGCATTATCATAATCGTTGATGTCTACATTATTGTTTATTAAGTATATTATTGTTTTATGCAACACATTAATGGTTGTGAAATGGATGTACATTACATCTCACATAAGAGTGATGTTCATTTCATCTATCTGGCGTAACAAAAAATGAATATAAGTGTCCTCTACATAATATTGTCATTACGAAAATGGAAAATCTTACAAAGAGAGAGAATCATAATAAAAGGAAATGGTTACCCTGGAATACTTTTCAAACACTGATTCTGGACTAGACTATTATTCAAACACACCTTTCATGCTCCATCAGATTCATCCAAAACAACACTTTCTTTGTTTCCAAAGTCTTCCAAGTCACTGGTACCGCAAGCGATAGTTTCACCATACGGCGGACAGTTCTACCTCTAGGAGAGGGCGTCATAGCGTTTCGCTACGCCTCTGCTTACGCGCGGGACCCCGACGATAATCCGCGAGACGTTCTACTCAAAGTCTACACGTGCAACGATTATGCTGCGCCCGCATTCTCGGTCGGTTCCAGGGAAGATGAGGCCATTGCCACTGTCGAATTCTCGTGCTTCAACCAGAATGTTGAGGTACATACTATTATTTAATAATTTGAACTTATAGTAAAACAAAATAAGAAAATAACTGTTTTATCTCGCCTTTATTTGTTATTTTAACAGCCTTATATTGCCATGGGAGTTTAAAGGGGTAGTTTAGTTTTGGTAGAGAGGGCGCTGCACATCACAATGTTGTTGTGAGGTAATGAAAAACTGAGTGTCGAATTTGAGAGAAAATGCAATTTTAATGGCAAAATAAACTTTAATTGGTCAAAATCGACCCAGAAACGGCTGAAATATCAATAAATATATCTGATCTTATAATTATTTGGGGCCCAAATAATTAGATGATTTAAAAAAAAAAAATTAAAAATGCTTGCACTTTTTCAAAAATTTTCAAAAGCGTTTTTTAAATAGTTGTTGATGATCTCTCTATTTAATCATTATTTCAATAAAACAACACATGCATAATTTTGTATGAAAAATGGTTGAAACCAATGCCTTTTTAGAAAGCGCCCTCTTGTGTTTTAATGGTTATTTTTTTATGATAACGGGCTTTTTACTTAGTCGTTTGTAATTTGTTATACCTTTCGAGCATGGTGGAGTTACAACTATTAGTTTATAATGTTACTGTCCAGGTTTGGTTACTAAAGTTCAGCCTTACCAAAACTGTACTACCCCTTTAATTTTATGAAATATTTAATTCATCCGAATGTAATTAGCCTATTATATCATACAAACAAGTACATACTGCGAGTGACCGACGAACATCCATATCCAAACTGCGCATGTGTATAAAATATACGACTGTTGCTATATATTTCAGAAGGAATTTTAATAATATGATTTGTAAATAATCATGTTTTTGCATGTAACAAATACAATTATTGTTGCTTTTCTTATATTGCTGATATCATACTCTCGACGTTCATATTCTTCTTTTTCCTCTTCAAGATCATTTTTGCTATTAAAAATAAACCCGTATAAAAACTTTGTAACCAATTAGAAAGATTGTGGAATGAAACAAAAATGTAATGAAATCAAATGTTCTTAAAACTAAATGCATAATGGTCTCATCAACATTCCCAAATTCACAGATTTTCTTCGTCGCACAAGAAACGACCCGCTCGAGAACTGTGAAAGTTCATAACATCGTTGTCATTAGTAAGGCATTTTCAGGTACGTACATTATTTTCTTATTAGTACATTGTATTATGAACCACCAAGTTTTTAGCTTATAAATTGTTTCGACTGATAAATCAGCATTTTTTTTTATTTCTCCGTATGCAGCTGTGTAAATGAAGAAGCGCAGGTTGAATGGGAATTGAACGGATCGCACACATGTCAATTGTATTTATTCTAGTTTACACAATAAAATATGTATCAATAGGCACCAGTGTAAATTTAAAACAAAATTATGATTCAACTAGAAAATGCTGCTAATTGTTTACTGTGTGTTTTTTTCTCCTTCAGATTCTTATAATGCACTTATGTTTTCCGTTTATAGGTTGGATATGCACGTTTAAGAATGACAATTGTGGACTTGTTCAGGATAATAGGAAGGCATGGGAACGATTTTCTTCTCGACTTGAGGGAGGTAAGACAGTGTTCATGTCTTGACATGTTATATATATTGTCGATAAATAACTTGACGAAATTAATAGCGATGTACCAACTAATGTCTGAAAACAAATCATAAATGATGCATTTCATAAAAATTAATATAATTATGTCATTTTTAAACGAAATCCTCTAAATTGTACTAAACAACCTCCCTTGATTCAAGCTTTTGATAGTGGGTTGGAGTTGGAAGATTGCTTTCTTAGCAACCGGTATAGGTCAGACATTTCTGGCTTGCCTGACATCGTTTAGAACTATTACCAATGTAAACAAATCATTGTGACGTCACACTTCCTTACCCTATTAGTTTACTGATTTGTCATGCCGCAGCGTATTTCCCTCTGTCCGTTGTTGATACTTTACAGATTATTTACGAGCATTTCTGAACGAGGACCGTCAGGCGGTAAGCTTTACAAATCCTGGTCCCTACAATTCCAGCAGGGACTCGGATTACCCTTCTGACTGACATCCAACGATTAAGACAATCGCTTACTAGATATAGGGTCATGTGTATTATCTTAATGATCTGTCTTACGAAGCATTTTGTTTCTTCTTCTAATTTTTTCATTTACAGATTATTTCCGAGCATTTCTTAACGAAGATCGTCAGGTGGCAAGGTTTACGATCCCGGGTCCCTACAACTCGAGCAGGGGAGAACTTTCCTTCCTTCTAGCGGCGTACGAAGAAGACCGCGTTGAAGATGGCTCGATGCAACTGTCCTTGTGCAAGAATGGAGGAGTGTCCCTCTTCACCGTCCAACCTCTGCCGCTGTGGGGGTGGCAACATATCCGAATACTGTACGATTGTTCAACTGCTGATAACGTTGAGGTAGCTATACCGTATTACGGTTAAAAACTTACTGGTTGCAAAAAACAACTTGATGAAACCTGTTCTAATTTTTCCACGACTAATACCATTATCCTGGTAGCGACATTTAAATTATACGAAGAAAAGGGAGAAGGTGATGTAGTTGTAGTAGCTGACGCATTTGATAGTAGCATAATTGGTCCGGAAAATCATGCAATTTATCAACTTAAATTTGTATTGTTTATTATCTCTACGTTTATTATCCTTTTTAACGCACTTATATATGGTAGTATAATTGCATATAATTGTCTAACTCATGAAGAAATATTGATCCCATGCAAATGTAGCTCTGTACATTTGCTGTAAAGTACTGTGCGAGATTAAAATGAGAAATTATCATTTATTTATGCGTTTGTTGTTGTTCAGATCGTGTTCGTGGCGAGGACAGGAATGGCGGAAATAACGGTGAAAGTCGACTACATTCAAGTACAAGAATACTTCCCTACACCCCTAGGTAACGTAAACAACTGCAGTAGAACCGTTTATCAAGAGTTCTGGCCCCGTAACATAAAGATGTATGATTGCACGATCAATGAATCAATCGTAACTTCAATACATAGATTGTACATGATTAATTGTGAATCGTTTTGTTACGGAGCCGCGATATAACAAAACACAAATTATGTTGGTCAACTCAAGGCTGTTAATATTCCTTTGTGGGTGTTTTGTTTTGCACTGATATCACAAGAGACCTGATAAAGCAGGTAATTTTCATGGCCCTAAGCTCCTTGATATAACGATATTCCATTGTATCACTGACATTTGCATCACCCAGAATTTGATACTTCAAGAATGTTACTAAATATCTGGTAGGAAGACATCACTTCACAGTTTGTTTACAGCAAACATTTGATTTTGATTTTCACTAATCATGTTAATAATTTGATATTTTCATCCGTACGTCTGAACAAGAACGTAAGTCGGGTTATGTATAAAACGCAATAAAAAATCATTATCCGAAAATTTTCAAAAGGTTTGTAATAAGCTAATAATAAAACAAATTACTTATTTAATAAAAATGACAATTATCATGACTGTTCGTCATGGCATTACATCAAAATTCATTACTGCCATGGCCATCTCAAGTTCATGAATGAAACAGTTAACATGTGTACTACGTTATCTGATGCTGATGCATACAAACACGTATAGTACTACATGTATATATATCTCCTTTGTATAGAACCTGTCCCAGTATCTTCAGCAAACGTAAAAGCTCCCACATCGCAGTCGGTGTCGACGTCGGTGCCCATGGTTTCCGCTGCTAGACCCGCCCCGACTACTTTCATTTTTCGACGGGAGAGCATGGCAGAACAGTCTCCCAAAACGACGGCACCGATCATCTCTCCAACTGATCATCGTCATTCTACATCACCAGAGTCAACATCCCAAAGCCTCCTGTCTTCAACGACACCATCGTTACCGTGGAAACCGTCTACAGTTCCATACGGGGCAGCTAAACATCCGCTCCATCCTGGATCTAAAGTGACCGAAACAACATGGGCAAATGCTTCGACTGCGCACGACACTATCGAGGACAACTATCGTTGGAAAGGCGCAATTGAAAGTCGCGAAGATGGAGTGAATGTGACAACGTCATCAGCGATCGTTGCAGGTGCTAACGCAGGTGGGATTGAGCTTTCATTTTATTTCATCATGTATGTGCGGTTTATTTGTCTAATCAACAAATCATATATAAGTTTGTATAGCTGTAGTAAAATATGTTATAGAAGCCAAACTGCATAGTAAAGGTGTTTAACAAAAAATGATTCCCTGCAGGGAAAAACAAAGTTATGGAAACCATGATATAGATGTCCCTAAGGCATTGTCTAGAATGGCCGCCTTTCTTTGGTCTCTTCAGTGATCACAATGCGCAGGCTTGCCTTCACTTAGTTTAGGTATGTCTATTCGTGGATGCATACTTATAATGTAGGCTTACAGAGCAAACGTTTCTCAATATTATCGCCTAGTCCCACTGCACCGTTTCTCCTTCCGTTGCATATTCGTTTGACCTCCAGAAGGTACTAGCAGGAAACACAATGATGGGGACCAAGATCGGAATTTGGATAAGGATACTATTTTTAATTCGGCTCCGTTTCGCGTGAAACGAAACGTCATAGAACTTCAAAATTTGCGAGATACTGATCGTTTCGCCACATTTTGATCGGATAGGTATTACCCAAATTATAACACGTTGATAGTTACCAATGTTTCATTTTCCCGAACGTTATGAAACAGTGCTAAGTTTGTTTGTTCCCCGATTAATTGTAAAAGATGATGTCTTACGAGCCTTCAAACACTCCCAACCCCCATCTCCCCTCCGCTCCGTTCTCTCTGTATCATATCTAATTCCCAATATTATCATGATTATGGGCTATACAGAATCGGAAGTTGTTCCGGTGGTATCGGATATAATAGTTCAAAATGATTGCCCTATACCGCCCCAGCTTCCCGTACATACATAACTGGAGGTTGCGTTGACGGTTTCACTCTTGCTGTAATACTGTTCAATTCTTCATGACGATTTTATCATACATTTGTTACTCCCTTACATCTTTCGGTCTTTCTTTAATGATTTGTTTTTAATTTATTTCATGTTCACAGGTGGGGGGTCGGAAGTTATTCCGGTTGTATCTGCAGTGGTAGCTTTTCTTTGCCTGGTCGGTCTCACTGTTGCTACGCTGTACATCTGCTCATACCGAAGAAGGTAAGTCTCTTTATGCCACATTTACCTGGTGTACATATTATATAATTATATATCTATAAATAAGACAATGCGATAACAGTGCAGTATAGTCAAACCTGTCTTAGCGGCCACCTGTGTATATCAGCTAACCTGCAATTAGTGGACACCAAAAATCATCCTTGCAGAGAAAAAATAGGTTACAGAATCTGTTTATAGAGGTCACCTGTCTACAGTGGGCATCTGGATAGTTTCCATTATGTAGTCACTATGCACATGTTTGACTGTCTATCTAAAAAAAAAATGCTATAAAGCTGCCAAAATATTCACGACCTATGGAAACAAAATTATTGTAAAACATTATATATATATTTGTTTCAATAGGTCAAGGACACAAGCGAAATCCAAAAGAGAAAGAGGTCACACAAGCACCGATGATCCGACAACGCATACGAACTCCGCCTTCCGGTCCTTGGATGACCTTCCTCCAACGCCAGATCTCCTCGTGGGAATACACCAGCCACTTGTCCAGAGCAGTTCTTTGGACGAGGGCGGTCCGTTCTGTCGGCAGGGGGTCGACAACGAGTACGCGGAGCTTGATGAATTCTTGGACGCGAGTTTCAGCAGCGCAGGCTATCCAGTCTACAACACGTTGGAGCCGCTTCTCTACCACGAATACAACACGTTGGAGCTGACCAACCACGAGTCGCCAAACGAGAATAGCCACGCCTACTTCGTTCTTGAGGATACGCCCGTAGACAGCGAAGGGCGGCACTATGAAGAGGCGGGGCCTCCCGGCGGTGTTATAAGTGAAAGGGGCGTGGCTGGGCCGGTCTACGCCGTTGTCAAGAAAAAGGGTGTAAAGGGGTCATTTAAAAGGACATGTAGTGAAAGGGGTGTAGTACGGGAGCCTACCAATGATGACAGCAGGGAAAGGGGCGTGGTCAAGTCTTTACAAAATGTTGACCAGGAAACGGGCGTGGCTGGGCAGGTCTATGCTGTTGTCAAGAAAAAGGGCGTGACGGGATCAGCAAACAAGGTCTTTAGAAAAATGGACGAAGTGGAGGCTATTCACGATATTAACAAGAAAAGGGGAGGGGCTTTGCCGGTGTACACTGCTATCAGGAAAGCAAGTGCAACGTGGTCATTGGACAAGGTATGTGATAAAAGGGGCGTAGCGGAGTCTTTTAACAATGCTGATCGGGAAAGGGGCGTGGCAGGGGAGAGGGTTTACCCTACCGCAATCCGAGAAAGGGGTTTGTCGATGTCTTCCCAAGCTGCTAGCAAAGATAGGGTTATGTCAGATTGTTTTCAAGATATTCTCAACAACAGGGGCGAGCAGTCAGAGGAGGTCAACTCCCGCCGATCGCTCAGTTCTTTGCAAAAGTTACTGACCGACACTACCCACGAATACTACATCCTGGAACCACCAGTAAAAGGTGGTGCTACCATGAATCCGACCAATGGTCCGACTGCATATCAAGATATCGGCCCAGGTGTCATAGAACTCGAAAGATTTGGTGAAAGTGGTCCACAAGAATCTGGATCCGCCCGCTTATTCCACGAGGTTCAATACAACTCGTTGAATTTTAGGGACATTTCTGCTCAAAGAGCGTGTGGATTGGCGGATAGGATAACTCATCTCAGAAGCAGCCATGTTGTGAGCGAGGACCGGAAGTATGACAAACTAGAATTCCCGCAAAATGATTCGTCAGTGGAACCGCAGCTGGGGTGAGAACATACATGATAGCCTCCTCCATTAGATCGACAATTCGATTAAGCGCATGAAATAATGCTAGAAGTATGTTATAGCAACATGAGATCGTTGCTCCGGGTTGATTTGAACTTTTTTTTAAAGGGGGGAGAGCAAAACATTATATTATTCTCCCTCCAGCTCAAAGGCAGCATTTCCCTCTGGATCAACATGACCATCGAGAACGTCAACGATACGCCACTTTTTGAATATACCATTTATGTGCAAATTACACACTCTACAATATCGGCCTTTGTCGTAGTTGTGTCAACTTAAGAGATACCAAGAAAAGTGTTTTACAATGTTGATAAACCTATTAGTATAAGTATTCTATTCGACCAACATCAGAGAACAGAAGCATGTGTGCAAACAATAATTCTGAATTGGTAATGACAATGACTATACGATCGATCGTGAGTTTGCAGAAACAAACTACAGTATATCGAGTTAGTTTCTTTCACGGCAAATCATAACACCGTGTACATAATTATTGTTATACATTATAAGTAGAAATAATTATATAAATGTAATATTTTTCTTTTTCTTTTTTTTCTGGTTGATATAGATGGTAAAAACGCTGCCCATGTAGATAATAACGTTGTCTAGTGTTTTGCTTCACCCGATTATTTTTAATTCAGTTTTATATTCTTGATAATGATAGTTATACGTTCATAAGCAAAAATTTGTTTCGATGATATATATATTCGACTCTGCCACCATTTCGATCAAAATAATGATAACGATCATAGAAATGGGAAAGCATTTAATTGCTCCGAGCGCTTTGAGACTTAACTGTGAAAGCGCTATATATAAAGTGCTAAAAAAGCTTTATTTAAAATTGGACAATTGTTATTATTATTTATTGTATTTCAACAATGCACAATCTTATTTAAAGGTTCCTTGAAATCCCAATGCAAGTTGCCTTCAACTATTGTGCATTAGTGTATACATCAACTATTTGTTAACTATTTGACCTACATATGTTTTGTATATTTTTAAACATTTTAACAATTATTTACTTCAGTTGGGCAAGACCAATCTCTAAAAAAAACCTCTCCAGAGTAAAAACCCCTTGTGACATCATCTCTCAATCACTGGTCAACTAACCGGAGATGAACAAAAGACATACTTACAAAAGTACATGCTCACAATAATATGATGCACTGCATGTTTCCATGCAAAAGCTTATCAATGCTTTTCTTGGTCCTTATCATGGTTGAGCTTATCTGACAGAGCAACTGATATTGAAATTGAAAGTGTGTCAGTTAGAATAGTATTCAAACATGTGATGCTATTGTGACCAAGCCCTCGCCTTGGTACAGTTGCATTCCACCCTGTATTGTTCATCTTTTCAGTAATTGAGTATTGATTGATAGCAGTTGCTATGTCAGATAAGCTCAACCATGGTAAGGACAAGAAAGGCATTGAACATGCAGTGTATGTTATTGTGAGCATGTTCTTTTGTAAGTTTGTCTTTTGTTCATCTCCGGTTTAATAGTTGACCAGTGATTGAGAGATTATGTCACAAGGGGTTTTTACTCTGGAGAGTTTCTTTTTTTTTTAGATATGGGCCTTGAATGAAAATAAAATCATATCATTGTTGATAATCCTTTATAGTGTAATATGTCTGGTCTTGTTATTATTATCTGGAATAAAATAACCATGATTTTACTTTTCTAACCATTTTCCTTGTCAATCGGGTATTTCTGTTTTTATAATTGGGGTACAGCAGGTCACAATGGTCCTTCGATGGATGGATGGAATGCGATCATGTACAAAACAATAAATGCGTTATGGTATAAAGTTACTCGCGATGTACATACTAGTTTTAAGGATTATTCGCGATGATCGCGATAACAAGGATATCACAAATGTAACACGGGGCCCTTCTTTAAGGCAATACAAAGTACCAAGACCTCATTTATATTATCGCTATAATTTTCTTTCCGCATGTTGTGTAATTATACTTCCCCGACCTTTCATATTGTCGTTACTGTAGATTGTCAGCCAACCATAGACCATCGCAGCCCCAGTGTGAACAGGGCATGACTGCGTATGACACTCGTCGCATAAAGCTAAGGAAAAGCATCATTATCATGTATAATTATGTCCGTTTCAAACTGGGGAAAAACATCTTTGCACGGTTCCATGATGTGCATCATTATAAGTATGTTCCAACCCAGTGTCAAGCATCCCCAAAGGTTTAGATATTTCTTCTTAGAACGCAAACTCACAAGGTTATCATTTTCTGATGATTTCTTTTTCGTAACAGACGGGGGCCCCGTTCAGAAAGAGATATACAATGAGTTACAATAAGTCCGATCACGTGTTCTAAATGCGCAAATCTGATTGGTTGAAACGCGCAAATTGTCTGACTTAATCAATTGTATCTCTTTCGGGAAATTGTCTTACAAGTATAAATTCCCCAGATGAAGAGAACAAGGCACCTGACTTATATTATATTCCTGGTAGGTCTATGCTTATATCAGCTGCATCGGTGTCTACGGAAAAAAAACACTCTTTCATTCGATTTGGTACTCATTTCTAAGCTTGTTTCGGGACAAATATCGCGAATGAATCATTGAAACAAGATTGGCAATGACATAATTATATAACTAACAACATTAGTTTACTGTAAAGGATACAATGATTAACTTAATGCGACATTTGGCAGTCTTGTTGATCCCGAGACGTATATCATAATTCCGACTATACTAGTTCGCCCCCTTTCCCTTCCCGACTACGAATGACGTGGACAGTTGTATGCTATATCCGATCTGTAATTACTATTTTTAGTCAAGGATAAGCGTCTGTTCTCACTGAATTCCGCTGTACCTACATGACTGTATAATAACGCGATGATTTTGTTCACTAAAGTGTGCGTACAATAAATTCTAATTCACATGACTAATCGCATCGTATACAGGCAGGGGTGCAGGATTCCCACATTGGTGATGTGTCCCGTATAACCTACGAGAAAGCATAATTATACCCAAGACTGTAATGAGGAAACTAATCGAATTTGGATTATTTTGTTATCAGTCTGTATAAAGAACATGCGGAGCTGCTGCTGCTAATGAAATGGAATAATATTAAAATTATACACAGCCTGGATATGAGTTCGATATTGGACATGACTTCATTTATTAGTCGTTAATGTCTGAAGTGGCTCATACCGTCTTTTGGACACCGATACTGGCTTACACAGTGTTGAATACACTCTTGATTGACCTCAGCCCAATATATATCGAGCAATTCAAAGCAAAGCTGAGCGTTTTTTCATAACATTTTGATAACAAAGCGAATCAAAGGTGACATGGATCCTCGCAAGAGCATCGAATCGACCGCCGTCGTCATCGTCCTGTTCGCCGTCGCACTCGTGTCATCGTGCAACATCGCGAGCACCGGTTCGAGGGGACCGAAGAAGCCGATTCCCGGCCTTGCAGACGGTAAATGTTTTTGTTTTAATCTGGTTTCCCATAACTATCAAGCAAACAATAACACACATTATTTACAGAATTGGCTGAAATCGTAAAAATATTTATGAAAAAAAAAATGCTTGAGTTGTGTTTAAAAAGTATAGTCGTTTCTTGATGTGGTTGTCTGAAGTTTTTTTATGACGAATGTATACAAAAAATGTAAACATTATAACATTGAAACAAAATCCATACTTACAAGTTATAAATGTGCGTTGTAATTAAGTCTGAATTATATCATTATCTTTGCCCTATATACGACTAAAGTGAGACAACATCCTTAAAAATGTAATTTAAATTATCGGGTGCATTTTTAAAGCGCCAATAGGACACAGCGAATTTCTTCTGTCAAGGACTATACGCTTATGTCGAATTGTACAAAGTATTATTTTGTTTTCATCATGCAGACACTTGGCCTACGACAAACGACGTCATAAAGTGTCCCGTAAATCGTAATGGTCTTTGAAGATCCGAACTCAATAGAGATTTATTATGTACATTTTCTAATAGAATACATTTGTACCCCTTTCTGTTTTGCACATTACGTCATCGATCCCTGGCAACCAATGGCAATGATGACCACAGAGCTCTTCTCGGATGTCTGGCTCGGAGCCATCGAGTTCCCTGATTTCCTCTGCGGTTTATCGAAGTCGTCATCGCCGACAGGAACAGGGTCATCGTCGGGGAAACCTTCGTTGGGAGGATCGGGGGACGTCAAGCCCACGGACCAACCCGCCGCCAACCCATTACGCGACTACGGCCCCGCTGAACTAAACAATTACGACCGAATACGCTACATCAACAACCTCCCCCAGCGTATGGCGGAGCTTCCCACGGGGAAGGTCAACCCGTACAAGTTCGACCACTCCTTCGTTTACTTCCGGGGTCATACCTTCGAGTGGGGCGCGAGTGTGTTGTACGACTACGCTCGCGGGAACATCGGTCGCGATCCGCACGCGTGCCCGGCGATGTGGAGCCTCCAGCGAGGGAGTAACTGTACCCTGGCGGAGGCGGAGGTGATGGCGGAGCGGTTCGGAAGGGAACGTGGGGCGTACGATTTGCTGTCAAATAACTGTCATCACTTCGCCGAGTGGTTCATGACCAAACTTCTCGCAGGGGAGTGCTCTTCCGTTTGAGAGTAGAAATGACATGATAATTGTTTTAATAGGTCCATGAGAACAGAAATAAATATCTGTGCGGGGAATTGATCGATGCATGCAAGTGTTGTAGATAAATAATGAAAAACTGAGTGTAAAATGCGAAAGAGCATACGATTCTAACGACAGAATAAACTTTATTTGATCAAAATCGGTTCAGAAACGGCTGAAATATCAATAAATATATCCGATCGGAATAAATCTGGGCCCCAGATTTATTCGATTATTTTTTTTAATTTATAAAATGCTTAGACTTTTTCAAAAATTGTTTAAAGGGTTTTTAAATAGTTGTTGATGATCTCTCTATTTCCTCATTATTTCAACAATACATCACATGCATCATTTTGTATGAAATATGGTTGAAACTGATTTTTTTTTTTTTTAGAGAGCGCCCTCTTGTGTTTTAATGGCTCTTTTTGAATGATAACAGGCCTTCAGTTACTTAGTCGTTTGTAATTTTATATACCTTTCGAGCATGGTGGAGTTATAAATGTTAGTTTGTTTTGTTACTGTGCAGGTTTTGGTTACTAAACCTCAGCCTTACCAAAACTGCACTACCCCTTTAATATGCAATGTATTGTTTGAATTTTTCTTATAGACATCCCTTTATATGACTCGATTAAATAGAACAATCGAATGATTACTTTTCATGGAATTTGCTACTTCTAATCTAGAAATTCGATTTTCAAGGGATCTTTATGGGTCATAATGATGGGTGCGGTTTGTTATTCCGAAGGTTCGTTATTCCGAACACGCAATTTCGTGTACCTGAGGATTCGTTATTCCGAAAATGAAATAGGGTTCGTTAATCCAAACATTTGTTGCATTATTCCGAAGGTTCGTTATTCCGAAGGTTCGTTATGTCCGAAAATGAAATCGGGTTCGTTATTCCGAAGGTACGTTATTCGAACCCATTTTCATTTTCGGATTAACGAACGTTATTTCATTTTCGGAATAACAAACCTTATTTTATTTTCGGAATAACGAACATTCGGAATAACAAACTTCGGAATAACGAACCTTCGGAATAACGAACCTTCGGAATAACCGAACCTTCGGAATAACGAACCTTCGGAATAACCGAACCTTCGGAATAACGAACCTTCGGAATAACGAACCTTCGGAATAACCGAACCTTCGGAATAACGAACCTTTGGAATAACGAGCTGTAACCATAATGATGTGTAAATTGCCTATACAACTATCGCAACAGTGCATTTTTTAATTAAATGTATACTATTATTGAACAACAATTTAGTAATAACAAGTTTGAAATTGTCCAATTTCATTTTTTTTCGTTCAAATTCACTTTGCAAGTTGTCAGTGTTGATCATGCATAATAATTACATCAAGCGATGGGATAATGAACTATGAAAATAAAAGACTTTACACAATTGTATACTTAGCTAAACCTCCACAAGCTCAAATAAAACAAATAAGGGAATATAATAAAGATTACATTAAACTGTTAAACTTTTCAGAAAACAGTGAACAACAAGCAATGTGTTCCTTGTCATCCTGTTTCCGTATGACTTGTGTAAATATGTTTTTGTGTCATGTGTATGAGCGACTGTGTGTCAGTGTGTTTTCCATACGCTTGATATATTCACCAATCGATGATGATGATGATGATGATGATAATGATGATGATGATGATGATGATGATGATAATGATTGTTTATGAATCTGATAAGGACGGCGACGATGATGTGGCGTTGTGAATGCGAGCAAGGTCACGTGCTCGATCTGATGATGATGATGATGAAAAGGATGGTGATGGTGGTGGTGGTGGTGATGATGATGATAATAATAATGGTATTTTATTCAACAAAAATGTCACATTCGCAGCTAAAAGCTGAATTGCAGCGTCATTTACAACACTATTTACAAACATGGAAATAACTCACGATATAAAGAAACGTTGATATATTTATACAATAATTAATGAAATAAATCATAAAATACCTGAATAGTATCACGAATTAGGCATGAATACTAACGAAAGACAGTAAATTATATTGTTGTTTTATATATCAATTAATAAATTAAGTGATTACAAAAGTCAATAGGCATCATGTCTAAAAGACTAAATCTATATTTCCTAATGCAAATTTTATATTTTAAGATCATTATGATTGATATAACAATTACTGGGCTAGTTGAAGATTTACGAAAATTACATAAACTAGCTGCAATGCATAAAAGTAAGTAAGAATTAATTTGTCAAGGTTGTATACTGCATAAAATATGAATTATTACAGTGGCATGTGCAGCGATATTTACAAACATCAAAATAACTTGAAATCTGAATATATATAACAATTAGAGAAAGACATAATAATCACAAATGAATAGCATTACGAATTAGCCTGTGAAAACTAACCAACGACGGTAAGTAATATTGTTGTTTTATATATCAATACATAAAATGAGTAATAACAAAAGCTAATAATATAATATTAAGGCATCGTGTATTAATTTGATTTTCTAATGCAAATTTTATAAAGTAAAATTTAAAATCATTATAATTAATGTTTAACACTTACTAAGCAAGCTAAATATTTTTTTAAACAACCAGATAAACTAGCAGCAAGTCTTGGAAGAATTAATTATCCAAATTGTATGATATGATATATGAATCATAATTTATTGCATTCAATTACTTAACTAACGGCTTCATTCAATTATATGGATTATGAATATAATGATATTACCCATAAATTGAAACTCGTACACACAAATGCGAATTCAAATGCATTTGTTTCAGTTCTATTGGAGTGTAAATCGCAATAGCTTATAATATTCAATACTTATATACTGAAGTCAAAAGTATTAAATGTACAATTATATATTATTACTGTATCTCGCTATAATAACCGATTACTGATCATGATGGTGGTAATGATGATCATGATGATGAAAATGGTAATGATGAATATGATGATGATACTGATGATGATAATGATGATAATGACGGCGACGACGAAGTGGCAAACAAAGTGGCGAACAAATGAAAACATTTATAAATTAGGAATACGCCTCTAGTCAGTGTGCCTTCGCTACGTGTACGCCACTTCCCCCACACCTCAGGTAAATAAAGGTATTACATGTATTTAAAGAAAAGTGTCTGGTCGAAATTAATTCATGCCGCTAAGTCATTGAATACTTTTAGTTATCATTTACCGTTGTATGATTAGTGGAATCTTGAATTCATGTCAGACGCGTTATACATTCAGAAAGAGGGCGATTTCCCGGCCACAAATGTTTTGTTTACGTTGAAAATGGACAAATGAATGTGAACAGGGGCGTCGATCCTGGGGGGGCAGGGGGGCGGTCGCCCCCCCAATGAAAATATTGGGGGGGCGAACATATCATTTCGCCCCCCCAATAATTCCGAAAATGAGGACGAAAAAAATCGAGTGATATAATGCCAAAGAGGGGAAAGACACATTTATCAATAATTAATCTTCAAAATAGCCGTTTTATAGTTTGAAAAGGACTGTAAATCTCTTTTTAGCCGCGCGCTTCGCACGCATACAGTTTCTCATATTGCAAGTTTCATTTTGGTTGCGGGAACTCACCCTTCGAAATGTGTTGGGCAGTGTAATTTCTCAAACGCACACCTCAAACGAAGTTTATTAAACCCTCATCCATGTATATAGATAGCACACCGTCACAGAAAATAAAATAATCTGAAATATATCTTTCAGTCAATTCGGTCCATATGCGCTGAACGCAAATCAAATTGGAATATCATATCCCCCCACATTTGAAAGTGGAGGAGATTGTCCCCCTCCCTTTGTCATTATGTATGTTTGGTTCCATACTTATATACTTCATATTACGTGAAATTTCTGTCTCAGGTGTGCACCAAATCGCACAATTTCACGCCCAAAAATAAAAAAGCTCCCTACTGTGGGAGGGGGACACCCCCTCCCACACCCTCCCCCGCTCGGTCGCTTCGCTTCCTCGCAATGTCTCTCCTCCACTTTTGAGAAGTTGTTGACGCCCTTACTTAGTTTCATGGGAGCCCAATGCCCTAGACTATATCGATGGCTCTATAGTATACAGGATCACGTGGATCCATCTCTTGCAAGGCTCAATCTTTTCCTCGCTATGCCCTTTAAAAATACGTTACGAGTAGGTTCACTATTTTATACAATTTTAACACCCGTGATAGGAGTTGCAAATGTCTGAAATCTAAAAGCTTCCGGGGGCTCCGCCCCCTGGACCCCCATTATTGTTCCCAAATGTGGGTGCCCCCAAAGTCAGGTCTTCGAGCCATCAAGACACTTTCAATGAGCGCATAATAAAACTTCCGGGCATGCCAATGTGGGGCTTTTAGCTCTCTCAGTGGTCACTCTGGAATTTTGTTTTCAAATTTCGCCCCCCCAATCGCAAAAACGGATCGACGCCCCTGAATGTGAAACTCAACATTGTGTCACTATTGTATTGGCTTGCTCTAACGAGAACGGAAAATACATAAACCTAACCGATATTGTTGAGCTTGGTGTTATTTTGTTCTCGGTTAAAGATTATATATCAAATGAAACTACTAAAACTAGTCGTTTTGTTACCATGTTATGTGAAATGTACGCCATTCTTTTTTTCTGGGCCACCCTGTATTATCACGCGCTATTATAAATTTAAAAAAAGTAATACAAACGCCTGATGAGTCAAGACTAGCTGAACGAACATGGCGAAATATGGCACAGGCCGAGCGCTGGAAATCGTACGAAGTATGCCTCGAGTTGCCTTGAATAACTTGAAAGACAACCCCGGGGCCAAGACTAAGGTAATTTTAATTGATTTTCCATTTTAATTGCAGCTGCATGCTTAAAATACGATATAATTACCGTTTGTTTCTGATAAAAGACGATAGCACGTTTTGATAACGGTCCCACTCGCTGGAATTCGTGTGGGCCGATGTATTGACTAGTATTGTATAACCTAACCAGGCGCCGTACGTAGTACGGCGCCTGGCATACTGAGGTGTGTATACCGTGATGGTAACACTTGATAGGCTTTAACGGCAAACACACTTATAAAAAAAATATATATATCATACTTTAAATAACATATCTCGGTTCATACTTACGAATTATGTTATGCATGGACATCAATGATCCAAATTGCAAAACGTCTGATGCTCCATTCGTTTGATTTATCCTGAAATTTACTATAAAACTGGCAAGATTACAGAAGTGACGAAAATGGTATCCGAATTTGTTCGCTGCAAGCAATATCAGGTGATCAAAAACTTGTCGGCAATGCACCCCCTGTACCCGATCAACCGATCGCCCCGCGCATGCGCTATGCATTGCCGACGAGTTTTCGGTCACCTGACATTGCATGCAGCGAACAAAGACGAAGGAAATAATAGTCATCATCATCATCATCATCAATTTGAGCTAAGTTATCATTCTTTTGCAACAATTTAAATAGCAAGCAAGGTAGGTTGAATGTTTAATTAATGTCTAGAACTAAAAAAAAAATAATAATAATAGATGGAAAGTTCTTGAAACCACCCGTCGGCAAATTTCCTACAAAATTTTTAACGTTTCGTCTTCACAGCGCCGTCCTACGGACGGCGCTGATCACAGTTAAGTATTGTACTGAATCGTCACTCGCTCGAATTCGTGTAGATCGACAAATCTATCATTTTCATGGCATCGTTTACATTTATCGACTGTACTGCTGAATACATCATCATAGACCGTGCATATCGCTCAGGAAAAAAAAAAAAATTATTTTGGGGGCTCCATTTCTAATTTTATGAAAGTTTTCGGGGGATACTTTTCCAACTTTTGCCTAGTTCATGTAGTTTGGGGGGCTAATTTTATAATTTCTCTTTTTTTCGAATTTCAGGGGCTGCTATCTATTTCTAATGCTGTAAGTGATCATCTGATTGGCATTCGATCCAAACAGAAAATCCAAAAAAAAATCCCCAAAATCAAAATTTCGGGGGCTCTTTTGGGCATTTCGGGGGCGAATTCGAATTTGCCTGCTGCCCCCGTATATTTTTTCCCCTGATATCGCTGTATACACTGCGATGGTGTAAACATACAGTGGTACGGTCGATCGTACACACGCAGCGAACAGAGATTTGAAAATCGCGCAGCAGACGGATGAAACTCCGACAACAAATAGCCTGAACGGAACTTAGTGGTGATAGAATCTGGATCTAGATCTGGATGTGATACAGTGCAGGACCGCAATGAATCGGCTAGTGTAGTGCACCGGTTAAGGAGAGGGCACTGGTTGATTTAGTTGAAATGTAGGTGGCTCTGGTTGGATCTTATTTCTAAACAACTCTCTTGAATTGCCTTTATACTTTTTATAGTCCATTGAAGGATTATCGGAGAGGGAGGTGCGCGTGCCAGCGTGGAGGCAGTATGAGTGGAAACACTTCTACTAAAGTAAATGGTCCAATCAGTTGGACCATTTACATGCAATATACGCTAATACGTGGAGATAAGTATACCGCCCATTCGTACACTGTACCGTTCAACAGTTGAACGCTGTGTTTTAGGACGCATCGGTAAGGAAAACGGACGGGAAATAATCATTTTTTTTCTACATTTTGCGGTCTTCAAAACAACAGAGTCGGTAATTATTATCAAAGTATATGAATTGTGGATCACATAAACAAAATTTGTTTTGCATTTGCTGGTAAATGGAGGGAGAAATCAGCCGACAAAAAATGTTTTTGCGTTGGATAGTCCAGCAGGCGGAAGAGGTTGATCTCCGCACAACGATATACCTATGTGTGAGTGGAAAGGGAGTGGCTTTGAGTATAAAAACATGGTGCCAAACTATGAGCCATACTAAAGATAAACTTGTGAGTTTGACTGGAGATTCTTCGCCAAGTTTAAAATTGCAATATCTAATATTTTCTCTTCATTTGTCTCAATGCCAGTGCAGGAGTATAGGACAGGAAGGGTCCAGCATGGTTGCCATATGAGTGGACAGGGAGGGGCTTTGAGTATCAAGACGTGATGCTAAACTATGAGCTTTACCACAAAGGGAGTTTTTTGATTGGCAAAGTTACATTAAATTTAAAATTAAATATAAAATATTCTTCCTTCATTCATCTTTATCTCATTGGCATTGCAGGTATATCAGACAGGAAAGGGCAGTATTGTTGCCATCTGATTGGTCGGGGCGGGGCTTTGAGTATCAAGACATGATGCTTAACTATGAGCTTTTCCAAGAAAAGCTATGAGTTTTTTTTTACTGGTAATGTTATATTAAATTGAACATTTTTACCTCATTCATCTTTATCTCATTGCAGACCTTTACATCAGACAGGAAAGGGCCAGCATGGTTGCCATATGAGTGGGCAGGGAGTGACTTTGTCTGAGTATCAAGACATGATGCTAAACTATGAGCTTTACCAAAAACCGCTTGCGAGTTTTGACTCTTGACTAGAGGTGTTGCATACAAAATCTTACATACTTCATTTGTCTTTATGCCATTGCAGGATTATCGGAGTGGGGGGGGGGGGGGGGGGGGGGGGGGGCACGCATTGAGGTGGCATTCTGAGTTGAAACTTACTTTCTAATCTGTGAATCTAATGTGAATCTTGCTTACTGAATGTTTGGCTGCCCACTCATAATGCATGTCCCATCACAATCACAAATGTTAAGTCTATAATTTAAAACTCAAGAGTCAGAGAATTTATTAACATGTTTCCTTCATTTGTCGTTATACCTTTTTGTAGGATTATCGGAGGGGGCAGGTCAAGGTCAAACACGGAGGTGGTATGTGTTCTTTTCATAAATGTTAAACTTGCTTTCTAATCTGTGAATATAATGTGAATCAAATCCAGATTATTTGGCTGCATTCCCCATCACAGACAAAGATGCTTAGTATAAATGTGAGATCTCGGAGTCAGAGAATCTAATATTTTCCCTTTATTTGTCTCTATACCATTGCAGGATAATCGGAGGGGGCGGGGGTGACCATGGAGGTGGTAGTAGTGGGCGGGGCAAGAGCGGGCAGGGGATGAGAGGAACCAAACCAAGGATTGGATTCGAGGGCGGTCAGACGCCCTTCTACCTCCGGATCCCCAAGTACCCTTACTACAAGGACCATCAGTAAGTACTGCTGTCACTAAAATGCATGTGGGTTAAGGCCCGGTCACATATCACTGGAAAGCGTAAACGGATGCCGATCAATTTGTTTGTCTCCGTTGGTACGCGTTTCTTGTCCATTCCTTGTCAGGCGATGTACATTGTTCTATTCGGTGGAATGTTTAGTGCATAAAGCAATGGAGACGACTTTCACCACCGGATGATTTGATTTTTAAAATGTTCTATTTGTCAGGCATCCGTTTATGCTATCCGTTGATGTGACCGGTCCTTTAGTTGTTTTAGCACCCCCAATTTTTTTTTTTATAAAGAGTCCCCAGTTCAATTTTGAACAGAGTTCTATGTAAAACAAACATTCAAAGTGACATTTTAAAGTATTAAAAAAATAGCTTGAAAAGTAATCCCAAATTCAGAGCTTCACAACAACTTGTCTGTTAGAGTTCTGTATTTGTTTTCTGATACAAATCGGACATTAACTGATGCCAAAATTACAAGTAAGAACATGTGACCTGTCTACTATTTTAAAAAACTTGCGGTTTATTGAGCAAAACTACAACTTGGGATGAGTGTAACACATGAAAGAATAGACAAATTTCTTAATTCTGTTTTGCCTGATTGGTCCACTAACGTTTTAATTTTATGAAATTTTACAGGCCCAACATCAACTTTTATTTGTCCTCTGGTCATAGCTTTCTAATAATGTTGGTTGTAACTTTTACAAAATTAAGAATTAATGTAGTGTCAATTGTCAAATATGATGACCATGGCCCCGTTGCTGAAAGAGATACAATCGATAAGACAGAAAATGTGCACGTTTTGAGCAATCAGATTTGCGCATTAAGATCCCATGATCTGACTTACAATTGTAACTTACAATCGATTGTATCTCTTTCTGCAACTGGGCCAAGGTTCAAAATAAGACTTAATTCCAGAGGATTAATAGTTATTTTATTTTAAGAAACTTTTTTTGTCTCAGTCTTCCCTAGTCTACGTCGGCAGTACTTACCCATCCCTCTGACCAAATTACAGCATCTCATCGACATGGGGCGCATCGATCCTGACCAGCCCATCAACATCATCGATGTCCTTCATGAGACTTAGTTCCAAATAATCAATGGTCAATTTTATTGCATGAAACTATTTTCTTCTCTATCCCACTCAGTCTACGTCGGCAGTACATACCAATCACTCTGACCAAACTTCAACATCTTATCGACATGGGTCGCATCGATCCGGACCAGCCCATCGACGTTACATCATTCGTCAATGCAGGCGCGGTCGAGATTGACATCAAGTCCAAGCACTATGGCATCAACTTGGTGGGAGAGGTGAGGTTTAGACCATTTATTCAGCATTTTCTACCAAGGCGTGCCCAAGACTAAGTATGCTAATGACAAAAAGAGCTGATGCTTTATGCAATTTGTTTAGGGCATTGCCAAGTCCTAAGCACGCTTTGGTAAAAAATTCCCATTTATTTTACATTTTTTTCAATAGGAATTAAATTTTTTATTAGACATCATTTATTGAAATGGCCAATTTCGGTATTTCTTTGTTATTTGACATGTTATAAAATCAGGTGTTTCTTTTCAATACAGGTAATTGATTTGTATG
Organism: Echinarachnius parma; assembly: GCA_037951105.1. Lineage (NCBI taxonomy): Eukaryota > Metazoa > Echinodermata > Echinoidea > Clypeasteroida > Echinarachniidae > Echinarachnius > Echinarachnius parma. The sequence continues at coordinate 79,518 of JBAMJV010009705.1, forward strand.
CACCTCAAATGGACAACAAGTTTATGACTGCTGCAAGAGAGCATTTTGGGGGCATAAATTCTTGTGATGATTGTTCATCCACCGTCTTCAGTTCTGAAGACTCTTGCAGATTCTACAGATTCTTGCTAATTTTGTTCTTATGTAAACATTGCTTACTAACAAAATGTATCTTGTTCCAACACAGGGAATAGACTCGTTCGCAGCCCAAATCAACATTGAAGTACAACACATATCCGAGGTTGCGATTGCGGCGATAGAGCGTTGCGGGGGCGTTGCCATGACTGGGTTCTACGATCCGCTCAGCCTTGATGCCCTTGCCTACCCTCTGCAGTTCTTTCGTCAGGGGAAACCCATCCCGAGGCGTGCTCTCCCTCCGAAAGACCTCGTTGACTACTACACTGACGCAACAAGCCGTGGCTACCTCGCTGACCCTGACAAGGTCCGCAAAGCGCGTGCTGAGCTCGCGCAAAAGTTTGGATACCCTCTGCCAGATCTCAGCGGTGACACAAAGAAGGAGCTGCTACGAGCGAGGAAAGATCCGCGGCAGGTTTTCTTTGGGCTTCAGCCCGGTTGGTTTGTGAATCTGTCGGACAGGACTGTTTTGAAGCCTGCGGATGAAGAACTGCAAGAATACTACAAGTCGTAGCTGAAGCTATTTATCATTTTATTTGTCGATGGCAGCTATTTTTTGCATCAAGGATCACTAAAGTTGAGTCCAAATCTGGGGTAGCTGGGGTAAACCTCACCTGGATAGCCTGTCGCACTTGGAACCCTGGGGGCGAGAGCTCGATCCTGACTTAGGACCAGCCCTAGTTCCACTGGTCTCTCGATATATGCTTCGGTAATCCTTTACTGTTGAATGAGTTAGGGAGGTATTTTTGCTCTGCTACATTCTTTTGAATTTTATGTCATTCTAGTATATTGACATCAATGAGTTAGAGCCAATGATGCTTATTACCATGGTAAATGTCCCTGGTGCGTAATCAAGCCCCTAGGCCCAGGTGTGTGATTCTTGTGAGACTAAAGCGGAGTCCATGCCTCTGCCAGCAAGTGGCCTCTTGAGTTGACCTCCAATCTGTTGATATATCATTCTTATCTTAGATTGAGGTGTATGTGACAATAATAATTGTTGATTAAAAAAATACCTAGGAATATTTGATATCAGGTAAAATCAAGGGATTATATTTGTATTACATAATTAACTTCCTTCATAATGTTTGAACAAATGTCAACTTGCAACTGCTGTTTTCTGTGAAGTGAAGGTATCAAGAAATTATGCTACAGTAATATTCGAATGTCTCTTACATGGTTTTACTTCCAAATGGATTTGGAATTTTGGGTTAATAACAAGATCCAGTATTAAAGAAGTGGGATGCATATCTTCGGTTGAGAAAGAGAAGGGCGTAGAGTAGCTTTTTGTACTTTGGAGATGATCAGTATTTTGAAATTTTGGGAGACTTGTAGATCTCCAATCCAGCCTTTTAAAATTGTTGATGCAAATTTATAAATTATAATTATTTTCTGAAAATTTCATATAGAGGGCTCCTACCGACAATATGGAATGCAGAACTCAATTTAGCCGAAAACCTGCTTAACGCCCCTCTCACTCTCACCCAACCATATTCAAATGGAATAAATCAGAAAGAATGCACCTATTTTGTATTTAATTATTCTATCAAGAAACCAACCTTGGAGCATAAATTCAGAATTAAACAAGATTTTCTTTTCATATTGATAGATATTTTTGAGAGGAAATATAATTTCACAGGTTGAGTAAAAAATAAATAGGAGCTTCTGTATATATTGATATGAACCTTGTATGTCTATGGTAAAGTCATTGAGTCAACACCCATTTCTGTGCGTTTCGGCCTGCAGCAATATATGCTCTCGTAAGCTGCTCTCAACTCAGGAGTATATAATGTAGGTGTCATTTGTATGACGCACCTCTTGACCCCCGGGAAGGTGTGTCATGGGTGCGTCATACAAATGACACCTGCATAAATGGGTACCTGGTGCACTTGAGGTTTTAGCCGGATGCACCCTTGTTTGGTACCTTTTGGCTAGGATACTCCCTGGTGAGTTGAGATGGTGCTCATGATGAATAGTGTAGGTGTATTTAAACTGTACCCAATAACCAGGGATAATAAATATTATATGCACCACAAGGGTTAATATTTTGAATTGTAATCAATACGATTAAACGCAACTTTGCAATTTGAAATAAGCAACTGTCTATTGCATAAAGAGAACTTGAGCTTGAAAGTTGCATTTTATATTTTAGAGATGCATTTACTATTAGAGGAACTCTCATATACTTGTGACACTGGTAAGCGCCACTTCAAGGACCCCCTTTTACATCAAAGGCGAATGATGGTCTAACGTTGTGTTATTTTGTATCCAATGGCCGTTTGGCAGGGCCTCAATAATCGCTCTATCCAAGCTAGCCACTATTATACTTTGTTTCAAAAATTCCTCTTTAAACACTTGCGAGTGTTCAGGAGCTATCAATTAAATGAAAATAATATGTCTAAATATGGCAATTTGTTTAGTAAAATAGTGATAATTACAGTGATGTGTAGGAATGTTTTTGTTTTGGTCATGAAGGTATTAGTTTGTGTATGTTGTCCCAATAGCAATGGTTTGTGCCCCCCCCCCTATAATTTTTTTTAAAAAATACAAAACAAAATTAGAGAAAGCTGAAGAAATGCAAAGTGAACAGTTAAGTAGTGGGGTCGTACTGAATTGGGAGGGGACAGGCACACTATTTGCAATTCTTATTTTCAAATATTTACCCTTACATTTTGTTTTAATATTAGTTTTTTGTTAATTATTGGGAGGGGGGGGGGGGGAGGGGGGGGCATGTACCCCCAGTCTGTGCCTCCAGTAAATATGCCACCGATAGTGAACCTCCCCTCTCTTAACCCGTTCCCTTCGAGATTCTAAAATCTCCATAGACTTTGTACACAACCCACTCGGTTCCCGTAGTCAGGGGTTAAAATGATTGGCCTAGCTGTCCCCCAGACTGTATCCCCATGCCACTCTTCTGTGTGTTCTAGTGAAGCATGTGTGTTTGTGTGTGTTATGTGTGTGTGTGCTTGTGGTGTGTGTGTGTCTGTATGTATGTATGTATGTATGTATAAAAAACAACGAAATTCAAGAAGATACTCAGTGGAAAGATTTTTCAAAGATGTATGTATGTATGTATGTATGTGTGCATTTATGTATACTAGTATGTATGTGTGTGTGTGTGTATGTATGTATGTATGTGTGAATGCGTGTGTGTGTTTGTCTGTCCGTATGTATGTGTATGTAGGTGATGACACTTGCCTTTAACCTGTAATGTAGAGCCTCTAAAAATAATGAACATGGCATATCAAAGATTTATATGACCCTGAATTAAACTTGACCACTAGCCCCCAAGGATATGGCATACAATAGCTTGTGTAAAAGGTCAGCTTTTCTATTCAGATAACTGCTAAATTAGTAACGGGTAACTAGGTGCGAAATAAGCGGAACACCGTTTTGTTTATGGCTTATTTGGGACAGTTTGTGCTGTTCTGTAATGTAGCAGACCCAATAATGCCCAAGGGAGAAAATTAGTTCAATTACTTCACAAAAAGTGAACATAATAGACAAATTATTATGAAATACGAATTGAAAAAAATAAAATAAAAAACCGTAACTTGCTCTGGCAATGTCGGAGTCTTGTCGGCAAAAAATCTAAATGTAACGTTTTGTACTAATTGAAAGAAATCGCAATCCTCACTTGAGTGGTTGCTGACGTGCGAACATTATTAAATACATTTTTTTTTCACTTTAAAGGGATCTAGTATACATTGTCCAAATCCACAACACTTAATTAGAAATCTAGTGGTTCACTCATACATTTTAAATTCGTAATATTAATTAATTAATGGAAGCATAGAACAGGTTTTGGGTATTCGAATTTCTCTTTCGTTAGACAAATATTTATGAATGAAGAGTTCGGATTTGAACTGTATATCCACTGGTTAGTCATAACTGTATACAAAGTCAGTACAATGAGTACGAGCAAATATCACTGCATTTTCGCTCATTACTCGGCCATGT